>CAUYLG010021481.1:0-61339 GCA_963573385.1 Cacajao melanocephalus | reverse complement strand
GGATTTGACCTCTTCATACATCTCAAAAATCATCTTAAACTATGCTGTCTCTTTATCTTTGGAGTTCAGTCTCTAACCTTTTTTATCTTTTAAGATGGAGTCTCACTTTGTTGCCTAGGCTAGAGTGGAGTGGCACGATCTCGGCTCACTGCAACCTCTGCCTCCTGGGTTCAAGCAATTCTCCTGCCTCAGCTTCCTGAATAGCTGGAATTACAGGTGTCTGCCACTATATCTGGCTAATTTTTTATATTTTTAGTAGAGACAGGGTTTCACCATGTTGGCCAGGTTGGTCTCAAACCCCCAACCTCAGGTAATCCACCCGCCCCCGCCTCCCAAAGTGCTGGGATTATGGGCATGAGCAACCACGCCCGGCTGGAATGTCCTTTCATTAGTTACAAAACTGGCATCTTTTCATCCTTTGAGTCTCAATTTAAATGTCACATCCTCAGAGAGCTCTCTGATCACTTTACCTAAAGGTGGGACCTTCTGCAGTAGAAGGTGAGAGAGTCCAGTGAGGGTAGAACAGATGCTGGTCTGCTAGCCCCTCTGTTCCTAAGGTCTTGCAATAATAACTGCTCAGTAAGTACTGATTGATTGAGAGGCTGAATGAAGAAGAGGACAAAGCCTAGCACGAATCAGAGGCCCGGAATAATTCCTTCAATCTATAGTGCTTTCTTCAGGAAAAAAACAGAACAAGTGCAAAGGCAGAATGGCAAAGTGGGACCCCGAATGACGGCGTGTTTGTTTCCATTTGTGAAACTGTGTTGACATGGTCCTTCGTGTCTGTTGAACAATTAAGCCAGTGCAAAAATAATGACTGCATTGTCATCGCTAATAATGACAACAAGCCTCATGACATGCCAAGAACACTTCCGGCAATGGTAACTTTGTTTAAAAGCCCCTGATCTTCAAAATTGCATAAGCTCTCTGATAATTATTTTCTCCCTTTCATTAAGCTTGGCAGAGTCATAACTACTGGGTTTCAAACTACAAATACTGAACTCAGTGCTACTGCTGCCCAAGCCTCAATGATCAGCAGCCAACAGGGGAGTCGGTGTCACCCCTGTTCTGAGTTTCTCAGTGAACAAGGCGGCGTTGCAGCTCGTGGCACCCTGACAAACAGCTCATCACTGTAATTAAAGCTGAATTGGATGTCCTCCTGCTTTGGGCTTCATATCCCGTCATGTGGACAAATAAATTGGAGGAGTAGCATATGGATGGAGACCAAAAATTGAATATAATGTCCCCATACTTGTATCAGCAAGGGCAAGGGGCAGCATAGCCACAGGATCTCCATTTGCAGCATGGGCCATCTGTATTGCAAGCCCCGGGGTTGCTAACAAGGGTGAAATCGAGTTCCTTCTGCTGTTCTCCGGAGGGCCCCTGTGTCTCCATTGACCTACATTGCACAGCCCAGAAGAAGGAGGCTCTGTAGCTGCTGTCTGTTAGGAGAGAAGGCTGTTTCCACAAACGCTTTGCAAAAGAGGATGCTGTTCTTGAAACAGACACCTGGGTGGATGGAGTCTTCTGCTTACAGAATCCGGAATCCTCCGTCCAGGTGATGAACTCATTCTGACAGCTGGAATCTTATGTGATTTTTCAGAAAAATTTTGCCCGGAGCAGGGAAAAAAATAGACAAATAGCTGGTCTGTATATATCTTTTTGCCTTTTTTGTTTGTTTGTTTTTTGCCTTTGGCAGAATCTGGGCATAGTATAATCGATACAACACCTTCAGGAATAGCAATTTATTTAGTCAAAAAATATAGTGCATCTATTATGTTCCAGACCCTGAACATAAAGTTGTTAACATTTCTTGTCTTGTTGTGATTATATCTGAATTTATTGCTGATCACGTCTTCCCTTGTTCTCAACTAGAGCATAGAAACTAGCAGGCAGGTGGAATGGACTATAGCATTCCACTGATTTCTATTTTTAAAAGCATTATGTTGGCCAGGTGCGGTGGCTCACGCCCGTAACCCCAACACTTTGGGAGGCCGAGGCGGGTGGATTGCCTGAGCTTGGGGGTTTGCAACCAGCCTGGGCAACACGGTGAAACCCCGTCTGTAATAAAGAAATACAAAAAAAAATGGCCAGGCATTGCAGCATGTGCCTGTAGTCCCAGCTATGCAGGAGGCTGAGGCAAGAGAATCACTTGAACCTTGGAGGCAGAGGTTGCAGTGAGCCGAGATTGCACCATTGCACTCCAGCCTGGGCCACAAAGTGAGACTCCATCTCAAAAAAAAAAAAAAGAAAAAAATATTGTGCTGACAGCCTGGGCCACAGAGTGAGACTCCATCTAAAAAAAAAAAAAACAAAACCCAAAAAAGAAAAAAAAAACCATTCTGCTTAGGCAAAGCTAATTCAAGTTAGCATCCTTTATAAATATAGTAGCATATTGGTTAAGTGGTGTTCACTTATACAGAACTTCAACTATTTGAACAGTGTCAACTGCAGGAACAAAAGATGCCTTGAGTATCCAAATAAGTTCCAGCCTATGTCACTTCCTCATGGGAGAAACCTTCAGAAGCACTTAGCGCTTTTGTAGGCTGATCTTGCCCAGGCAGGGAGAGAAAGAAGGAAGGGGCACATTGACCAAGCAATGGTTGTGAGTCAAGCACAACCACTCAGGCTATTGCATTTTATCCTTCCCCAGACGTGGAATGTGGGCATTATTAGCCTTATCTCATGTAAGAAACAGGACCCAGGAGCTTACAGTGTGAACTGTCCGAGGGTTAAACAGCTGGTGACCAGCAGAGCAGCACCCACCCGCAGTCTGTCTCATCTCACTATTTTGATTCTAGACCACAGAACTGGTACATGCCTGGGTGTGAGTTTCCCCACCAACATCAACCTCAAAGCAGCAAATTCCAAAGAATAGTTTATCTTAATAGAGTCAGGCAGAGGAACGGCAAAGATGAGTGGCAGGTGAGAAAGCTTGGAAATGAAGTCGGAGATGAGGGAAATTTAAAAAGCACTCACGAGGAAGCATAGCAGCATGAAGCACCCAGCAGAGGAGCTTACGATCCCTGTACTCATTCTTGTTCCCTGAGAGTTTAACACAATTGTTTTGATAGTCATAACAATAAATGCAACCTCTTTATTAATAAGTGAGTACGTTAACTTCAATTTACTTTCAGATAAAGAAGAAGTGCATAAAACAACTCAAAATATTGCTATCCGAGTAGTTCACATTCTCAAAATATTTTAAGTTCAGTTACCTGTAATATTTATCTATAAGAAACTATTTTCTCCATGAAGCTAAACACAGGGAACCTACACTGCAACACAAAATGTGATTTATGCAATATGTTGCATAATGAATTTTATATTATATATATGAATACATACTCATGTATTACATTTAAATTTCTGAGACTTTCCTAAATATTTTTTTCTTATACTAAATCCATCATTTTATCCATTTAATGGTACTTGATATATTGGATCAAATATATTCAATTTTATAATATGTAAAACATATCCAAAGAAAAATATTTATTATTCATCACAAAGTTAATACCATTTGTTCTACATGTAAGACGGGGGTAAAGATGTGTCCAAGACATCCTGCCTTTAACTCTTTTATCACCTTGTAGAGAGACCACTGGAGTTGGCCTTTTTGGACCATTCATTCATTTGGTCAAAAAATATTTGAGAGCCAGGTCCATCAGACATAGCCTAGATGCTGAAGATATAAGGGTGAATAAGAAAAAGTGAGATTCTGGTATCTTGGGGTTTGCTGCATAGCAGGGGAGAAAGATACTGAACAATCAATTGAACAAACACTTAATTAACCACCAGTGTGATCAGTGCTCTGGAGAAAGCCTAGGTGGACGGCTACACATGAGGAAGGACCTGACCCAGTTTGGGGAATCGAGCAAAGCATCCCTAAGGAGGCAATGTTCAAGCTCAGACACGAGGGATGAGTAGGAGGCAGCTGGATGAAGAACGCCCCGGGCGGTCAGGTACAGTAGCTCATGCCTGTCATCTCAGCACTTTAGGAGACCGAGGTGGGTGAATCACCACCTGAGGTCAAGAGTTCAAAACCAGTCTAGCCAACATAGTGAAACCTCATCTCTACTAAAAAAAAATACACAAATTAGCTGGGTGTTAAGGGGCACGTGCCTGTAGTTCCAGCTACTCAGGAGGCTGAGACAGGAGAATGGCTGGAACCTGGGAGGCGGAGGCAGCAGTGAGCCGAGATCGCACCACTGCGCTCCATCCCGGGCAATAGAACGAGACTCTGTCTCAAAAAAAAAAAAAAAAGGGAATGGTTCAGGCTGAGGGACAACTTGATGCTCAGTTACGCTCACCAGATAGCCCGTTTCGATCATATCAGTTGTTCTCCCCAAACAAAACAGTGAGTTATGCCGGTGGGACACTTGTAAGGGGACACCCCCAATTTCTGGGGCTTTGCAGTCAGTGCTTTCCTATTCAAAGGCTGGGTGGGTCCCGCAGTGAGCTCTGACACTGGAAGAGGGGGTGCATGGGGCAGTTGCTAGCTGAGCTCCTAATGTTAAGGCACATACACACCATACCCCCTCCTATGCAGCCATAAAAAAGAGTGAATAAATGTCCTTTGCAGGGACATGGATGAAGCTGGAAGCCATCATTCTCAGCAAACTAACATAGGAACAGAAAACCAAATGCCGCATATTCTCACTCATAAGTGGAAGATGAACAATGAGAACACATAGACACAGGGATGGGAACATCACACACCGGAGACTGTTGGGGGGTTGGGGGCAAAAGGAGGGAGAGCATTAGGACAAATACCTAATACATACGGGGCTTAAAACCTAGATGACAGGTTGATACGTGCAGCAAATCACCATAGTGCATGTGTACCTATGGAACAACCTGCACATTCTGCACATGTATCCCAGAACTTAAAAAAAAAAAAAAACTCTAAGAGTACAGCTAATAGCAATGAAAATGTAAAAAATAATATCACTCTCAGTAGAAATGACCCTATAGAGATTGTGAACATACTGACATCAATTAGGTCGAGCTTATATGCTGAGCCTCCTAAAAACCCTGGGATGCCCCCAGGTTCAGGGCAACCATTCCCAGGACAATGAAGGCTCGGAATACTGGGTGTAGGCAAAAGGGCACCAGAGTGAGGGGGCAGATATTTATTAAGGACTGTTCCCATCTTTTGATCCTGGAAAGATCATTTTCCGTCTTATCTATAAAGTGAGGTATTTGGACCAGGCCACTGCCAGAGCCCCTCCAGCTTTAATATCCTCTGATCTCACTGAATCAGGAGAGGGAGAAGATACAAATGTTGATAAATATAAATACAACAAAAAAAGAATTCATGGCTTCAAGGTGGACTCCTCTGAAATAGGCAGGGAAATAGGGAATACTTCAGAGACTCTGGTTCATTGGGAACTTCAAATGAGAGCAGATGCAAACATTGTCTGTGTAGCAATTTACACCAACAGACCAAGATTCCTGGTCATTTTTCACGTGGCAGATCTTCCTTTATCTGAGAAAAAATACCTAGCTGGGAATTCTTGGTACCTTAATCCTTGAATCATTCCATTCCCAGAAGGAAGAAACAAGGGTAAGAAACAAAAATCATGAGGTGTTCTTCAGTCATTTTATGGCATGCTCTATACACACAGGTTCATATACAGGCACAGATCAGTCAGAAAGCCACCGGGAAGAGATGCCTGACATGCTGGTGTTCCGTCAAGTCTTTCACTGCACAAAGTGAATCCATCTCTCCAAGACACATCACATTACAAAGTGAACCAATGTATCCACGGGCCCCTTCACAGGCTGTGGGTCCCATGTTAGGAAACCCTGGAACTCAGTGTTGGCCACACCAACGATGTGCCATGCCACGTGTTGACAGAAGACCCTGGAGGACATGAAGAAGGTTTCTGAGCATTGGCAAGTGGACAATCAATGCGCACAAGATGATCATGTGTAGGTGTAGATATGATTACTGTAGAGCTCCTTGAAGTGTAGGCCACGGAGCTGGGCTTGTCAGCAGGGCCAGGGGGCTCGTTCAAATATTAACTGTTAGTCGCCACCCCAGACCTATGGGATCCAAACCTCTGGTGGTACGGTCTGACACTGTGTCTTCATGGATGTATACGCATTTTAAAAATGGAGAGGCGGAACCCTGGGACGTCTACGGTGTCCATCTCCAGTGGTGGGACTCAGGGATAGTTTTATATTTAAAATAGTTATTTTTAAATGTATGCTTTCTTTCTAAAGTTTCTACAACAAACACATATTATTCTTATGATAAGAAAAAAAAGTTATTTTAAAAGAAGAAAAAGAAACAAACTTATTCTACGGCATGTTAGGAATGATTTCCAGATGCAAATAACAAAAGCACCACTTGTGAGGAATTTCAAGTTGTCAAATAAATGAAATAAAAATCAAGCAACAGAGAGCCTGTGAATTGTGTATACTAATGCCTAGCCAACATCAGCATTCAAAGAAGAAATTGCTAAGAAGAAATGTATTTAGAATGAATTCGAGGCTAGAAGGCTAACAGTGAACACAGCTGTTACACATTTCTGAGCTGGCAGAAAAAATAAATAAATAAAAGATTTCAAATCCACAGTGAGGAAGGACTAAAGTAAAATCCCCCGGCGTCAGGAAGACACCAGGAAGAGATGTCTGACACGCCGGTGTTCCCTCAGGCCTGTCACTGGTGCAAAATGAATCCATCTCTCTAAGAACAGACCTCCATCTAACCTGTTCGCCCACCTCCGTATAACATATAGCATGCAAGTGGATCTGTCCCCTCTGGGAAGAGTTCTCTTTTATTTCAAAGAGGAGCAGTGCAGCAGCCTCAGCACAGGGTAAACTACGGGGAAGTGGATAACATAGTTGCTTCACTTTCGGTCTACCTGCCCAGAGTCTCCCCTCTTTCCAGAGTAACACCTCCACGGGTGTCTTTGCTCAGCATCCTATGGAGGCATAACGTCCCAGCTAAGAGGGAACCTTCCTCTACCTCCCCACTCCTCACTGTCCACTCGCCTCCCAGGCTTGCCTGGTATCCCCCACTGTGGTCCTTAACTGTGCTTCTGCCTCTCTCCTGCCCAGGAGCCCTTCGTCACCCACCTGGGTTTCTGTCATGGCCTCCCTCCTTGTCGTCCCTGCTCCCGGTTTTCTCAGCCTTCAGGCATTAGCCAGGACTAATCCTCCTGAAATGCGAATCTGATCATGAGATTCCCCAGTGTGAAACCCTTAGTCATCTGTAGAAAAAGGTCCAAGAGCCCTACAGTACCTTTTACAATTTTTCCTCTTCCAGCCTTCATTGATTTCTCCAAGTTTATTTGTGACAATTTCCTCCTTGCATCACAGCCATGTTGAATTATTCTCAGCTCTCTGGGCAGCCCTCCTCTTGCCCCTAGATGTTTGATCACGCTCTTCACGCTGCCTGGGGAACTCTTCCCACCTCAGCTTCATGTTGCCTGCTCTTGGGCACCATTCAAGAGTCCTCTTGGGAACTACTTCTTCTGCCTTCTTGGCTTCTCCGAGATCCCACAGCACCCCCTTACACTGCTTGTCTGCCTGTTTACTGGTCTGCCCCCTCCTAGGATGGACATTTTTTGAGGGTGAATCTATAAACAGTCGCCAGTGCAGTGCCTGGCACATAGTAATTGCTCAGTGAATATTTCTGAATTAATGCAGCTCAATTTTCAGCTTACGGAGAGTGTTTGTCTGCTCAAGAGGCATAATCTGAAGTTCTTTCTTCATCACTTGTTCCAAACCACACGATGCAGCAGAAAACAGCAACATCTTTATCGCAACACTCACAGATGAGAACATGTAAACTTGCAATCAAGGGTTCTTCTGTCTCCTCCAGTACTGGTTGCAGAAGTGGGCCAAGCACAGATACCCAGGAGGCACTGTTCCCAGCCACCCAGACTCATATCACATCTTTCCCCTAGGAGCGTATTTGGGAACCAGAGCCTGCTTCAAAAAATAAAAAATAGAATAAAATCACGTTATTGGCCTGTTTCTGTCTCCATCCAGCTCTGCTTCAACCGTCTTCAAAACTTAGACTAGTAACTGGGCTGTAAAAAGGCCAGTCCATCCCCACTGTGCCCTGGGCCTTGCTCCTTCATGGCCCTTATCGACTGAGTCAGCTGTGGCCTCATCACTTAGAAAAACAGGCAGTGATCTCTCTTAATTACACCAAAGTTGGCTACTTCTGCTTTCACTTTTGTTCCTCGTGGCTCTCTTTGAACAGGGTTGTCAGCAGAGATACCAACAAAAAAATGTGTTGTCTAAAGTGAGACAGTGGCTTTTCTTGCCAGACAAAGAAAGCCGTTTACTGCTTGTCAACATGTGGTCTATTTGTTAAACTAAGACACGACCTCCGGCCTTGACTCAGCGCACAAACACGCACATCAAATAAATGTTGGTGAGGTTAACCTCATTTCTCCTCACTTCACGGAGAATTTGGTCACTCCCTTCCTCGTTTTCCAGGTGGAATTGGGACAATTGCTGCAGAATTTGCCAGCCTCAGGAGAGTAACTCGGATTTGTGTGTGTGTGTGTGTGTGTGTGTGTGTGTGTGCCAAGGAGAAGTGTGGTGGAGCTGAAAGAGCAAGCATACAAGCTCTGCTTTTACAAGTTGCACTTGCTGTATGACCTTGGACAAGTGGCTTAATGCCTGTAACAGGCAGAGTTGTCAAAAAATGATCCTCACTGCTCAACTGGGTAGAAAACCAGCTGCAACCCGGAGTGAACAGGTGGGTGTGAAAGCCACGTCTCCACAATGGAAGGCTTCACTCAAGCATAGCTCCCCTGGATCCATGTGCCCCCGATCCCTTCCAGTGCCACGATCACTGAGTCCCAAGGCCAGTGCTGTGCTGAAGTCAACCCTACTCCTTCAATAAAGTCCATTGTTAAACACTCAGAGATTTTATAAGTTGCTAGCTTGAAATTGGCCACTGTGGGAGAATGTATGCCAAAGTAGCTGCAAACACTCAACTCAAGGCTTCCAGCCTCTCAGAGTCAGTTTACCAGCACACCCCTGCCCAGAGCATCTGACTTTAAACTCTGGAATCTCAGACAACTCCTACTAATCTGGGTACCTGCATTCAGGCTGCTGGACATCCCTGGAATTTGATCATCAGTCCACTGATAAGATTGTACTGAAGCTGTTCAACCAAGAAGGAACAAATATGGGAGCAGAATTTCTCCTCCGGCAGACCTGTGGGATGAGGGGGATGGTGAGCTATGCTTCTCATCTTTGGCTCACTCCTGGATTGTATGTTTCTCCTCACACCTGGATTGTATGATTCTTCTTCCCCTGGATTATATGTCTCTTCTTCCTCCAATGAAGTGTATTTCTTTTTAAAAAAATATTTTTAGCCAGGCACGGTGGCTCATGCCTGTAATCCCAGCACTTTGGGAGCCCAAGGCAGGCGGATCATGAGGTCAGGAGATGGAGACCATCCTGGCTAACACTAAAAATACAAAAGATCAGCTGGGTGTGGTAGCATGCACCTGTACTCCCAGATACTTGGGAGGTTGAGGCAGGAGAATCACTTGAACCTGGAAGGCGGAGGTTGCAGTCAGCTGAGATGGCACCACTACACTCCAGCCTGGGAAACAGAGTAAGACTCCATCTGAAAAAATGTTTTTTGGGGGGTACAGGTGGTGTTTGGTTACATGAATAAGTTATTTAGTGGTGATTTGTGAGGTTTTGGTGCACTCATCACCTGAGCAGTATACACTGCACCCTATTTGCAGTCTTTTATCCCTCGTTCTGCTCCCAAAGTTTCCCCAAGTCCCCAGAGTCCGTGATATCATTCTTAGGCTTTTGCATCCTCATAGCTTAGCTCCCATATGTCGGTGGGGACATATGATGTTTAGTTTTCCATTCCTGAGTCACTTCACTTGGAATAATAGTCTCCAATCTCATCCAGGTCACTGCACATGCCATTCGTTCATTCTTTTTTATGGCTGAGTAGTATTCCAGCATATTTATATACCACAGTTTCTTTATCCACTTGTAGATTAATGGGCATTTCAGTTGGTTCCCCAATTTCACTTGTGAATTGTGCTGCTATAAACATGCATGTGCAAGTATCATTTTCATATGATGACTTCTTTTCCTCTGGGTAGATACCCAGTAGTGGGATTGCTGGATCAAACGGTAGTTCTAGTTTTAGTTCTTTCAGGAATCTTCACACTGTTTTCCATAGTGGCTTAACTCATGCCATGTGCTATTTTGAAATCCATCCAGAGTACCACTGCAGTGGGTGACACTGAAAGAACTCAGCTTGCACAGCAACTCAATTTGTACCACCAAGAAACTGTCTTGTATGATGCTTGTGCACCTTGGCCATGCTCAGTTCAGAGCCTCCGCTGTGCAGTGGGGACATAATACTGATTTCTGAGGGAACATAGGAGAGTCAAATGCCCATTTGTGTGAGTGTGCTATGCAAACAGCAAAGACCCATGGAAATTTTAAGCATTCACAGATGTTGTGGTGGATAGATCACTGGTTTGACAAAGCAGAGTCTTGGATTTGGGCCTCAGTATTGCCATTCTTTAACAGGGTTACCCTGGGCAAGCTACTTAATCTCTCTTAATCTCCACTTCCTCATCAGAGAAAATAGCGTACTACTGCTTACTTTATAGGACTGCTGTAAAAACTGAGCAGGACAATAGCGATAGCCATGTTTGGCTTAGATCCAGACATTCATTAGGAATTGAAGATTCTAGTCCAAGTTGAAAATTATTCAACAACCCTAAGTCTAGATGCTAATTCAAGCTGAAATGCCAGATCCTTGAATGTTCACAAATAATTAAATATAAATTCAGTCTGAGGCCAAATGTTTGCAATAACAATAAAGTTCTAGGAGCCTTCAAAATGGACAACTGAAAGGGTGATAAACTTGGGGTTAAAAATATTGCTTCCTCCTTGGGCTCAGATGCCTTTACTTGCAGGATGTAGATCATGGAGGGAAGTTTTGCATATATATGTATTTGGCAAAGAGCCAAAACAACCCGATTATGTTTTATCATTAATTAAAATTTGCAGGAGGGCAACACTTGCGAATGGTGAATATAGCTTTTATTAGGCTTAGCAAAAATAAGTTGGAATTGACTGTGTTCAGTTGTGAATAAAGATGAAAGTTATGAGTGTTTTCATTTAATTGGAATTAAAACAGCATCACATATATAGGCAAATTCAGAAATACAGGCATGTAACTCTCGCTCTCTCAACATAAAATTTATCAAAATCTACTGGGGCTGGGTGTGGTGGCTCACGCCTATCATCCCAGCACTTTGGAAGGCAGAGGCGGGTGGATCGCCTGAGGTCAGGAGTTCGGGACCAGCCTGGCCAACATGGTGAAACCCCGTCTCTACTAAAAATACAAAAATTAATGAAGTATTGTGGTGGGCGCCTGTAGTCCCAGCTAGTCGGGAGGCCAAGGTAGAAGAATTGCTTGAACCTGAGAGACAGAGGTTGCAGTGAGCCAAGATCGTGCCACTGAACTCCAGCCTGGGCAAAAAGAGCAAAACTCTGTCTCAAAAAAAAAAAAAAGAAAAATCTACTAAGGATGCTTATATGACCTGACATAATATTTGACTGCCAAGCAATTTATCTGGTGGCCTCATTACCATTTTAGAAAATTAAAATTTGCTGGAAACTTCCAGACTGATCATATAATGGTCAATTAATTCCATTCTAACAATAAACCAGGCTATGATTACTTTAATCAGTAAGCAGTGATTGTCTATCTGATTAGCCATAGATATGGCTAGAATTCAATTCAAAGAACATTTGAGTCCCTCCTATGTGGTAGGCCCTGTACTGAGCCACTGCATCTGGTGAATTACAGTTAATGAGAAGGTAGGGAAGGACACTGTTTCTCAAAATGTGTTAAGTGCCATCAAAGAGGTATAAACAATGTGTAAAAGAGATCAAATAAAATTCCACGGGCTGGGCTCAGTGGCTTACACCTGTAATCTCAGCATTTTGGGAGGCTGGGGCAGGTGAATCAATTGAGGTCAGGAGTTTGAGACCAGTCTGACCAACATGGCAAACCCCCAGCTCTACTAAAAATACAAAAGTAAGCAGGGCATGGTGGTGCACACCTGTAATCCCAGCTATTGAGGAGGCTGAGACATAAGAATTATTTGAACACAGGAGGCAGAGGTTGCAGTGAACAGAGATCATGCCACTGCATTCCAGTCTGGGTGACAGAGTGAGACTCTGTCTCAGAAAAATAATTCCATGGAGGAGACTATATGAGAAATAGGCCTTATTTAGATTAGCACCATCTGATAAAAATATAATGTGAGCCATGTAAATAATTTAGTATTTTTCTGGCAGCCACATTAAAAAAAGTGAAAAGAAACACAAGGGATTTATTTCTAAATGAAATTAATAAAAAGATTATTAAGGACACATTTTCCATTGCTTTTGTGTTCATGTAGTAAGTTTATGTAATCCAGTGTGTATTTTACACTTATAAAACATCTCAATGGGGACATTGCCTTTTTAGTAAAAAATATTTTATCTAAGCTACTTGGGAGGCTGAGGTAGGAGAACTGCTTGAACCAGGACCCTGGAGGTGGAAGTTGCAGTGAGCTGTTATCACGCCACTGCACTCCAGCCTGGGCTACAGAGAAAGACTCCACCTCAAAAAAAAAATCTGTATATAGATTAAAATGTATAATAAACAGGTAGATTCACCTGCAAAGTTATCCCAATAATGAAATGAAGTGTTACTTTTTAAGCTTAAGTTAAAATTAATTAAAATTTTAAAATTGCATTGGCCACATGTGGTTTGTGGGTGCCATATTGGGCTGTGTAGAGGCAGAACTTTCTGCAATAATGTCAATGTCCCATTGGATGGTACAGTCTTAGAGTGTGAATGTAGGCAGCTCCTAAGGAATAAGAATACCGAGGGCGTATCCCAGGAAGAAGTAAGAGTTCAAGGACTTGGAAATAGGAAAGGCTTATGTGTACCTGTGGTTACTGAATGTAGAAATAAACTGTGATGTTCATCTCAAGAAGAATTTTTTAGCACTGAACCTTTGGACACCTTAGGTACTCTGTATTCCAAATTTTCTCCTGTACTCTAGCCCATGGTAAGTTTTAGTTATTGAATAAAACTGCTAGTTGTCTTAAAAGAGAGAAATTAAGCAGATGTAAATTTCTGAGAAGAGTATATACAGTTAGATGTGGATAAAGGGTACAAAGCAATAGATTTAAAAAGAGGTGGAGGGCTGACAGCAATGACTGGGTTACCCTGGATGGCCCAGTAATTGCCTGATTATAAACTAAAACAGGCAACAGCAAGTAACACTGAATCTGCATTTCAGTAGAGGGATGATGGAGAGGTGCCGGGGATTCAGTACCAGCTTTCCGGTCCAGCCTCTAAGGATATAGCTTGGCCTCTATGGGTCCTCCAAGTGAGGCAAATGACTACTAAATAGAATAGAACAAATTAAATTCCAAGACTACCAGACTCCTTGGCACCTATTTGCATAGGTGGACATAAATCTCAGGTGCAGAGTGTCTTCTGGATGCGGGGAGACCTCTAAGAATCAGATGCCCAGAATGCTGAGGAACATGGCAGAGCTGATGTAAATTACTCTCAGGTCTGATTCACATTCATGACACAGTCAAAGCAGAGTCATGGTTGACTGGTTTTCATGATTTAGTCTAATGATCAATGTTGATTCCTTTTACAAAGAGCACTTGGTCCAGTTACATATTTCTTCTATCCTGGGTTAAAGATGTCCTTCTATACGTCCATTCTACCAATTTATAGAGTCTTTAAAAAAGGATTTTCCATAAAAAGTATTTTCATTGGTTTTGATGAAAAGGGTTTGTGGTGAAAGCAGAATCTCTAATAAGCATTTCATAAATGACTTGTCTTCCAAACTTAATGTAAAACAGAATAAAATACATCTCCCAAAGACCTCCTTGCTGGCTCATAGATTTAAAGTCCCCTGTTCTCAATCAATCGGGCTCAGTAACTCAGAATCTTTAAAGATATAATCAATTATTTATCAGCAAAAGTTGGTAAAACTGAGAAATTATTTATGGCCCAAATTTTGAAATAGTCATATTTTGAAGGGGGAAGGGGAAAACGCCACATAGGGATCTGCATGTTCTTCTACAGAGCACACACTCTCAGCTCCTCTCCACTGTCCACAGTTCAAAAATGGAAAGAAAATCACAGGTATGAGGAAGTATGTTCATGACCAGGTGTTTTACCCTTTCTTCCAAAACAATGAGAGATATGCTAGGGCTGACGGTACCATAGAAAAGAGTCAGAAATTAGGAGACAAGCTCATTTTCCCAGGGCTGGCAGTGATCCATTGGGTTGTCTCCTGTGTGTGTGTGTGTGTGTGTGTGTGTGTGTGTGCATGCGCGCGCATGCATGCATGCACGCGTAGAGGTGGTAGAGATCATACATCCTTGTATACTCCCTACCTGCTATCCAAGTGAGCAGCAGTGATGTGGAATCTCAGGGTTGTAATATGATTCCCTCTTATGATGGAAAAGCAGCCCCCAAATGCTAGTAGTTTAGCTACTTACCAACTAATTAATTACTTGGCAGATAGATAAATTATGTATCAGTCAAGACTTTTTCTCATCCCTGGAGCTGCCTGCATAACCCTTCTGTGAGTATTCAGTTCTATACAACAGGATACCCAACTGTGAAAAACTCCCCACCGAGGGCTAACACACCACAGCACCTTGCTTTTGATGTCTTTATTCTTTAGGATATGAGTCTCCTTTCTTTAAAGGAATTCAGGTTGTAATAAAATATGACAAAAAATATCAAGAATCAGGTTCTTACTTTGTCTCCACTGACCCTCTTGAAATGCAAGACAAATGATTTAAAAAGTGGTTTTGTGCTAGCATGCTAACTCTTGTGTCTTTTATGATAATTTTGTATTTAGTTAACTTAATATTTCCCAACATTTTATTGCAAAATTTCCAAATACAGAGAAAAGTGGAAAGAATTGTATAGCAAGCACCCATGTGTTCACCAAGTATATTCTACCACTAACATGTTAATATACTTCTTTTATCACATATCAGATCTCTATCCATTGATCCAATCCTCTGGCCATCTTATTTTTTGGTACATTTCCAAGAATTGTACTTACTTTAAATGCTGTTTTAAAAAGAGAAATTGTCAGCAAAGATATTTCATTCCACAGAAGAGCATTCTCAGATTGGGCTTAGTACGTCCTGAGGATGCTGGTTAAGAGCATAGACTATGAAATCTCAAAAGCTGAAACAAAGCTTGACTCTGCTATTAACTAGCTGTGTGGCTTTGGACAGGTTACGTCACCCCTGAGTCTCATTACCTTCATTGGCATGCAGGAAAATGATCCTCATGTGGTTGTTATCGTAAGAATTCAACATAATAGATGAAAAGTGCTTAGCACAGTGCTGGACAAATAACGACTACATGCCAATATTGTCACCTCTTTTGTAATCCCATGAGACCAATAATTCTGTTGGTTTTCTCCTCCATTAAATTCCCAGCCCCTAGCACAGTTCCTTATAAATAACAGATGCTGAATATATGCTTGTTGATACGAATGGGGTTCAATTCCAGAGATTTTCCCTCCTGAGATGCAGGAACTGCTTCTTATTAATAGAGAGAAAGAGGCAAGCACAGTGGATTTCAAAAGCCCAGGACATGAGAAAGCCAGTTGAGATGAGACAAAGTTATACAAAAATATATGTATATTAGTTTTGGTGATGAAGCAGAAGCTATCAGTGTCCTGTCCACACCCTCTACATGTCACATTTTCAGTGCAGACCAGCAGACTGGCGGCGGCTATACAGCATCCCTTTTGTCTAAGGCTCTCCCCCAGACCTCAGCCGGCTGTCCAATCAGTGCACAGAGTGCAGGGCAGACCTGATATGCTAGAGAATTTACACCCCTAAAAACAGCCCTCAACCAATGACTGCTGGGTGTAGATATACCCCAGTAGGTGTCAAAGTATCCCAGCGCTATCCCTTGGGGGTAGTACAATACTGACAGTGTGTTCCACACCATGTTTAAAGTTATCCCATGAGATTACAATCCAGTCATCCACCGGGGTAGTTGACTTCATAAACAAGCTTCTCTCCCAGCTGCCTTCCCTTCTCTGTGTCTCTCCCTTACTTTATTATATTTCCTCCACCTCTTAAATGAACTCTCTTCATTTGAATTCTTGTCTCGGGGTCTACTTCTAGGGGAAGCCAAAGTAAGACAAATGTCTTTATGCTTTTAGAGCTGCAGAATCTCTTCTTCAAACAGCATTCTATATTGAAGTCTAATATGTATATTTATAAAATTAGAGGTGTCCTGACTTAGAGATTTTTTTTGGGCGCATGGCGGTGTTTGGAGAGCAGAGTCCTGCCTCTGTGGTCTTCCTTCCTTTCTCCCCCCCCTCCCCAGCACTCACTGAAGACACCTACATCTTCTTCCTCAGCTCTGCAGAGCATAGCTTGTCAGCTATGGTGGAGTTGATGAGGATTGGACAGGAGATATAAAAAGTAAGATAAATAAATAGACATAAGCAGGAATAAAAAGGAAAATATGTACTGTCAAAGGCATAAAAAGCATGGACAAATAAATAGTTTTTGCAAAGCAGTGCAGCAATTCTACAAAAAAATAAAATCTAGAGGTTTTGAAGGCCGTTGCACATTGTCTAGTTAGTAGCCTACCACACTTAGAAAAACAGCTGCTTTGTAGAGAATCTAGGTTGAAAACCAGTGTGAGCAATACATAGGGGGCTGAGAAGAGGTGAGTCCTCAGCTTGGAAATCAAATTGCCTTTTGAGACTGTAATAAGTAAGAGAACAATGCAGAAGAATGTTCCCAATTAGCTGCATGCTTATTGACCTACTGACTAGTTCAAGGAAAGAGGCTTGTGAAAACCCACCCAGATATACCCAGGAGGAAATTGTGTGTAATTGAAGAAAACTATAGGATGGCTAGATAATTGATTGTCTAATCTGGATATGACATATTTGGACAACAGGTGTAAACTGGGATTTTCCAGGCAACTAAGATGTGATTGTCCTTATTATAACCTAATTAATGGAATTGCAACTCTAATACTGAAAGTATTATGTACTAGTGGTGGGAGGAAAATGCATTTCAGGTCAGCCCTCTGTAAACCTCAGGGTGCATCACAATTACCTAGAAGCTGTGTGAAAATGCGGATTCCTGGCTTTAACCCCAGAGTTTCTGGCTCAGTGGTTTTTGGGTGTGACATGAAAATACGCATTTCTAGCAAGCTCCCAGGGGATGCTAACATAGCTGGTCCACACCCACCTTTGGAGGACTGTTTAAGACCAGCCGTCCTCCAGCCCTGGCTGCACACAGGAGTCACCAGGGACATTTTAACACATACTAATGCATGGTCCTCACCCCCTTCCCAGTAGAATCAATCTCTGAGGGCGGAGCCCTGACATTTGCATTTTAAGTGTCTCTGGTGATTCTGATGCATGGTGAGAGTGGAGAACCCCAGGATTATCTAAGGGAAAACTAAAAAACAAGGATCCATCTTGAGTCTCAGAAACTGGGCAGAATTTTGAAGAAGTGGGGACTCAGGTCCCTTGGCATCTGGCATGTTGGGCTCCCGGGAAACCTGTCTAGAAAAGGTACATCACAATGGCTAGGGCTGCCCAAGGGGACAGGGCAATCCCTTTAGAGCAGCTCTTCCCTTTCTATCATATCCTGGACCCTTGAAAGGACTTTTGCTTAGAGAAGGGCATCTTTGGTACACTGGTAGTTTAAAATCATAAATACAGTGATTACTAGGATATTGGATTATCAATTCTTTCAATTTGCAATAAAGATCGATTTTTTTGTTTCTTTGTTTGTTTGACAGGGAGTCTCGCTCTGTCACCCAGGCTGGAGTACAGTGACATGATCTTGGCTCATGGCAGCCTCCACCTCTCAGGTTCAAGCGATTCTTCGGCCTCAGCCTCCCAAGTAACTGGGATTACAAGCACGCAACAATGCCAACTAATTTCTGCATTTTTAATTGAGATGGTGTTTCCTCATGTTGACCAGGCTGGTCTCAAACTCCTGACCTTGGGTGATCCACCCGCCTTGGCCTCCCAAAGCCCTGGGCTTACAGGCGTGAACCACCATACTCGGCCAAGATTGATTTTTAATAGTCCAAGTCACCTTTGTCCAGATCACCGCCAAACTCCCCTCTCAGTGGGTCTCTCTGCTTCCACTCCTGTCTATCACTCTGCTACCACTAATTATTCCCTACAAGGCAGCCAGGAGAATCTTTCAAAACACGCACTCTCCTGGGGAAATCTTCCAGTGGCCCCCTGCTGCATACACGATGAAATCCCAACTCCTCATCCAAGGACAGGCTGGCCTCTCTGACTTCTTCCTTACCCCTCTCATCCTTGTCACTCGCTTGCAGCCACCCAGGCATGTTGCAACTCTACTACACTCTATTCTTCCCATCTTTAGGCCTTTGCATGTAAACTCACCTCTGCCCAAGATTGTGTTCACCCAGATATTCCTACGGCTATTCGTTTCTCATCCTTCCAGTCTCCCCTCAAATGTCAGTACCTCCGACCAGCCATCACAGTCATCTGTGTAAAGATTCCCTCTTCCTTCTACTCCTTCATTCTGCCATTTGCTCTTTTTTTCTCATCACCCTGTTTCTGATCTTCACAGCATTTGTCATGCTCTGCAATTTTCTTGTTTTTGTCCTCCTACTAGGATATTAGCTTCTTCACACCCAGTCCGAAGCTCGTAGTCCAGCATATCATATGTACTGCGTATTGGATGAATTAGCAGTTCAATAGCAACCACCTTTAAGATCATTCATTTAACTAACCACCATTGTTCAAATTCAACGTTCACCAAAAAGTACAAACCGCTCAAAAATTTGATTCTCCATGTTGACTCTCTTAAAGTGGGAAGAATGTATTGATGAGACAATATCAGTATTTTGGCTCACTTAACGATGACTTATTTCTTCCTGGAAAAGCTATCGTTCTGATTCATGGGACAATGTTTCTCACATCTGGCTCTGGATCTGGTTAGGATGATTTCATTCCCCCGATCTGGTTTAGTTTTTGGAAAACTGACCCAGTGGTATTCTTGGACATAAATATTTGAAAAATAGGATCTCAAGGAAGGCCACATATCAACATACTGTCATCCTAGAGGGCCCTATCTGGTGATCACGTGAATATAATCTACAAAAGCAATGAGTCTTATTTCTTAACCAATGACTTCTTCCTGCATAACTTCAACATCACCTACCATGTTCATCTCCATGATATTCAAAGCTGTTATTGATTTCTTCTTTTGAGTGTGAATGATCTTCCAAAATTATTTACATGACAAAAGCATTTGGTCTCTTATCATAGAAGAATGAAGACTAATTCCAGCTGGTCACCAAGATACTCATGGTCAGTCTGCTTCCTGTGTAGTCAACTTTTCATAAAAACATTTTTTTGTCATTTGTTGTTTGTCTGACTTACCTTGCCAACATCTCTTGGGAAAGGCTGTCTCTGATTCTCTGGAATTAAAATGGGAGATACCACAATGGACCTCTTTTGTCTTGGGACAGGAGAAGTTCTTGCAAATTTAAATATATCCTAAAAGAGAAAACAAAAGGATTGATTAAAATCTCCCACTGAAATGATTTATCAGTCTCCTCTGAGATAGAGTTCCTTTGTTGGGAAAGAATACAGCTTTTTGGAAAGTGTTCACTGTAGCCCACCAAACCCTATTAGCATTACCAAGTACATTATTAGAATAATACTAAATCTGACATTGTGATTCACTATAACTATCATTATTCTATTTGATCCCAACTTCTGAATCATTCTATTCACAATGACAGTCTTGAGTTATGCGGCCTTCATTGCTTGCATATTTCTGTTCTTAATCTGCCAAGCTAGTGGATTACTCACCTGGTCAGGAACCTGGATTAGATATAAAACTTTATTGGAATTATAGCCAATAAAGAATTGGTTTTATAACCAACCCTAAGCAAAAAGAACAAAGCTAGAGGCATCACATTGCCTGACTTAAATCCAGAGAATCCAGAAATAAAACCACGTACCTACAACCAACTGATCTTAACAAAGTCGACAAAAATATATGATAGAGAAATGACACTCTATTCAATACGTGGTGTTGGGCTAAACACTGATATGGAAAATTGGATAATCATACACCTAAGAGTGAAATTGGACCCTTAGCTTTTACCATATACAAAACTTAACTAAAGATGGATTAAAGACCTAAACACAAGACCTGAAACTATAAAAATCCTAGAAGAAACCCTAGGAAACACTCTTCTGGACATTGGCCTCAGCAAAGAATTTATCGCCCAGTCCTCAAAAGCAAACATGACAAAGCCAAAAACGGACAATTTGGACTTAATTAAACTAAAAAGCTTCTGCACAGCAAAAGAAGCAATCAACGGAGTAAACAGATAACCTAGAGAATGGGAAAAAAATCTTTGCAAAGTATGCATCCAACAAAGGGCTATTATCCAGAATTTACAAAGAACTCAAACAACAAAAATAACCCCATTTAAAAGTGGGCAAACAACATAAACAGACGTTCTTCAAAAGGACACATATAAGTGGCCAAGAAACATATGAAAAATGTTCAATATCACTAATCACCAGAGAAATGCAAATTAAAACCACAATGAGGTACCATTTTATACCAGTCAGAATGGCTATGATGAAAAAGTCTGAAAAACAACAAATATTGGTGGGACTGCAGAGAAAAGAGAATGTTTATATACTGTTGGTGGGATTATAAATTATTCCAGCTTCTATGAAAAACAGTATGAAGATTTTTCAAAGAATGAAAAATAGAACTACCATTCAACCCAGCATCCCACTACTGGGTATTTACCCAAAGGAAAAGGAATCATTATATCGAAACAATACCTGCACTTGTGTGCTTATCATAGCACTATTCACAATAGCAAAGGCATGCAATCAACCTAAATGTTCATCAGCAGAAGACAGGATAAAGAAAATGTGGGATATATCTATCTATCTATCTATCTATCTATCTATCTATCTATCTATATATATATAGATAGATAGATATATAGATATACATATATATACACACACACACACATAGGGGTATACACACACACACACACATATACACATACACACACACACACACACATATACGCCATGGAATACCACTCAAACATAAAACAGAATAAACTCATGTCTTCTGCAGCAACATGGATGAATCTGGAAGACATTACCCAAAGTGAAAAACTCAAACAGAAAAATGCCGCATATTTTCACTTTTGAGTGGGAGCTCAACAATGGGTACATGTGAACATCCAGAGTGGAATAAGAGACACTGGGGACTTCAGAAGGTGGGAGGGTGGGAAGAGGGTAAGGGCTGAAAAATCACCTGTTGGGTACAATGTCCACTCTTAGGGTGATGGGTTCACGAAACGGCCAAACTTCCACACTACACAATGTGTGCATGCAAGAAACCTGCACCTATACCCCTTGAATAATTTTTTTTTAGATACTCTTCTGATAATAGGTAATTTTTATCTAGGGTAATGGATAGGCATTTTTTTAAAATTATACTTTGTAAGAGTCTTCAAAAAAATTGCAAAATGAAAAATAAAAAGCAGCTCTTTTCATGGCCCACTGCAAGGTTCTTATATTCACAAGTGACTAGGGATAAAGGGATGATCACAAAGTCCCAAACTATGTCAGGCATTATGGAGACTTGTGTTCAGTGTTTCGTCAAGGGATATGTGTTCCGATTACGATTAGTGGGGCAACTGCTGGAATGCAGTCTCCCAGTCGCATGTCCCAAGTTCAGTCATTGGAGTGACACTGTCAGGGTGCTTGCTCTATGTGTAACTCACCTTTTTAATTAAATAGGTGTGTTCAAAATGAAAACTTTCCCTCATTTTAAATAAAACATCAGTATCGCTTTACATAGAAGGAAGGAAGACATAAAAATAAACATGCTGGAAACCTAATGACATTATTAGATTTTTGCTACAACCTGTTATCTATGGAAAGCTCCTCATTTTACAGGTTAAAAGGGGCTAGAGCGATGTTAAAGGGGTGTTAGCACCAAGCTAAGACTTCCTCCATTATCCAATCAGAGGACTGAAAGATAATTGAAAAAGAATATCATTTTCAATGTGCAAACTGATCTTATTTAATGCCACATACTAATTAAAATCATCTTCTGCATCATCAGAAGTAAACATCTCAAACTTGACAACAGGTTTCTATCAAAATCATGTAATAAATGATAGTTTCATTCCATCTTTGGCCCCAAGGCCCCATAAAAGTGCGCGCACACGCGCATGTGTGTGTGTGTGTGTGATAGTTTTAAAGGGATATTCATGTAATAAAATTCAAACAGGAAACAAGATAAGCTAAGGCTCTGAAAGCATCTATAAATAGCCATTCTCTTGGATTTGGTGGGAGTACAAATTCATAGCACCCTTGTGAAAAGCAATCAGGCAATGTTTATTTATTGAGAGCTTTATGAATGTATATATCCCTTCACTCCGTAATTTAACTCCGAGGAATGCATACAAATGCTAAATTCAAAAGAAGAATAAAACTGTATGAAGGAAGACATTTAGTGAGACATGATTTACAAGGGACAAAAGTGAAAACCATCCTAAATGTTCCATAGCAGGGACAAGGTTACATTTGGGTTTGTTAGTAGGAGATACTCTTAGGCCATGACCAATAAAGCAGTTGTGAAGACCATGTTCCAACCACTATCATCATCGCTCCATTGCCCTCACCATCACTACCCCAAGCTACTATAATAATGATATAGTAAGCATATGCTGGCCAATGTGCTAGCCACTTGGCATGAATCAGCTCTAATATTTGCAACAAACCTCTCAAGTAAATCTTCTCCCTCCTTAATCAATGAAGAAAGTTAGGAGAGGCTGCATAAGAACTGCCACAATTTATCTAGCTAGCAGAGAGAATATTTCAGAGAAGCTATGCAGGAAAATATAGAGTATCATACTGAATGCATTCTATTTTATATACACTATACTGATCATAGAAGACTATTAAAATCTCAATGAAAGAGACTAAGTAAAAGACACTTTGGTTTTTAGGAAGTGAAAAGGACACAATATGCGGGCAAAGAAAACTGGATTCTATATAAGACAGTGAGAATAAAAAGCAAGAATAATATAACAAATGAACAAAAAAGCCAATCACTCAAAACAACCCCAATATGAAACAAAGAAAGAGTATACAGAAAACTAGGGTGGAATAGGCAAAAAGAAGACTATGAAAATTAGAGCAGGTTGGCTGGGCACGGTAGCTCACACCTGTAAAACCCAGCACTTTGGAGGCTGAGGTGGGCGAATCATGAGGTCAGGAGCTCAAGACCATCCTGACCAACATGGTGAAACCCCGTCTCTACTAAAAATACAAAAATTAGCCAGGCATGGTGTTGCACACCTGTAATCCTAGCTACTCAGGAGGCTGAGACAGGAGAGTCAGTTGAATCCGGGAGGCGGAGGTTGCAGTGAGTCGAGATTGTGCCACTGAGCTCAAGCATGGGTGACAGAGCAAGACTTGATCACAAAAAAAAAAAAAAATGAAAATTAGACAGGGCTGTATTTATATAAAACTGATGTTTAACATCTATGAAGATTCTGTTGGTTTATTAAGAGGAGCAAAAACAGAAAATACGTTAAATATATGCAATATCTGAATGTCATTCTCGATTAAAAAAAAAATCTTGAGCCTCAGACGAGAGCACAGTCTAGGCAACTACTTTAAGAAGATGTAAAGTTTGTGCAGATGTCAAGGACTGGTGAATGGGCTTCATCCTAGAGCAAACATAGGCCTCAGCTCATGATGACAATATATGTCTAAATGTGTCCATAGTAATGACAAAGCATACTGTGTCATCAGTAATAAACTTTGCACAGTGCATCATGAAGGGCTTCCTTGTGTTTTCATGCCCACAAATGGGTGATGTTTGTGTCCTCATGGGTATCCAGAGCTGTGAGGTCCCCAAGACCCCATCCTACCTCTGGTATCTCCCCAGCTCACCAGCTAATCAAGTCCACAGCTGCCCGTCTATTTCTTTGATTCTTACAACACATCCCAGAAGTATGGCAACTGGTACAACTGTGTTAATCCCTGGATCTAAAGTGCCCAAGAAAAGAAGCAGGAGTCTCTGATCCTTGAAAAACAGCCCCTGGAAGGAACAGGGTGGGGTCCTGCTGTTGATTGTCAAGAAGCCACCACGTGTATGTCACCTCTCTGGGCCCACCGTGGTGGGCATCTTATAGGAATGACTGAAGTCAGGACATCCTGCTTCATCTGATGCTTAACTTTTTGCCTTACTTTGGAGAAACTTCAGTAAATATTTATCTATGGCTCTGTGTTTCTGGGTTTGTGACTCTGCTTCTATCATTGTCTGTGATTTGTCTGTATCTATAACTATGTGTTTGTGATCAAGTCTCTACTTCTACATTTGTGGCTGTACCAACATTTGATTTATTCTGTGTTAATGAGTTTGTGTGTTCCGCCACATGTCTCTGTGTGACTGGCACCATGTAGGAACCATCATACCTAATTTGACTGACATCCATACACCCTGCTTTGGGACAACTCTGTGTATGTGTGTGTATGTGTGTGTGTGCGCACACGCGCGCGCATACGCACATACATATGTGTATTTGCATCTGTCAATTCATGCATGAAGCCTGCGAGGGTGCCAGTTTGTGGCCAGAAACTCAGAGAAGGACAAAACAAAAATGCTGGTGATAAAAGGAATGTGATCAATTCAAAAGACGTTTATAAAAGGCAGAAGAGCACTGTACGGGAAAGAAATGAAGATCAGGGTAAAGGAGGGCTATATGAAGACCTCTTGCCTTCTGGTGTGTTGCCATTATCAAGTGGGCAAAGATTTAAAAAGAATTTGGGGTACAAGTGCTAGAGAAGACACGTTGACTTTGAGGAGCCTGTTGGACATGAAGCAGAGATTTCTAGGGGACATGAGGAATTGCATTCAGGAAGGAGAAAAACGTCACAATCAGCCACGTACAAGAGTAGGTGCAAGAGATGGAGAAGATGAAACAACCCAGATTACGGGAAGAGGGAAAGGGGAGGAACGAAACCATCTGATGAGTTTCTAAAAGGTCAGCAAAGGCCACAGAAATTTAGTCAGCAAAAGAAGAAAAACCAGAAGGACTGAGAGGAGAATTCCAAAAAGGAACAGTGTACAGCCACATCACACAAGGCAAGGGTTCCCTCCAACAGCACGGATGCTGCAAGGAGGCTGCCAGGCTTGACCATGATCAGGTGACAGCTGAATTTAGAAAGAGCAGCTTTGGGTGTGTGCTAGGGAAATACATGAACAGTGAGGACACTGGAATAGAAGGAAAGGAGAGATATGGAAAGAATTTTTTCAGTTAAAGGGGAGACAAGGAGTGAGGCTAAACTTGAGGAGGAAGGGGTCAGAGGAAAGAAAACACAGTTGTGAATGAATGAAGATGGAGGAGAGCAGAGGATACGCTCACAGGATGTGTGAAGGAGAGAATCAGTGGCCACGTGAGCCTCAGAGAGGAGACCCAACACTGCTTCCCTCGAGGCAGGACACAGAGGGGTGGAAGGAAATTTTCTCATCTGTAAAGGAAGGTGATTTGCCTGTCCTCTAGGTTATCATAATGAAACGAGAAACTGCATGTGAAAGTGGTCTGCACTCTCTGAGGAATCGCAGAAAAGTGAAGGATGAGTCTTATTAGCACCAGGATGGAGGAAGTGAGAAAATGAGGGTCCCTATTAGGAGTGAGTAATTTGGCTGCAGGTAGCCTAAGGCCAGATCTGGAACACAGACACATGTAGATACGCTGCCCCTTCCAGCTTTCCAGATTCACTAGATGCATGCAGATGCCAAATGTTCTCTCTCACATCAAATGCACACGCTTATGCCCACGTGGGTTTACACACACATCAGAATCCATTTGATAAACACACACACACACACTCACTCACAAACACATGCACATGCAATAGACATACATCAGCTGCCTAGACTCAAGGACATATGCCATACACTTTCACACTTCCAATGGGCAGAACACAATCCCCTCAGTCACAGGAACAGACACAGGCATGCAGAGGTGTGCAAATGAGAGTGAGGTTCTGGGGCCACCGCCAACACCAAGCCACGTGTGTCTTGTGGATTCCCCCCACAGCAGCCTCTGGACAATAACCCACAGCATCTTTAGCCTGGGTCATCTGAGGCCTACAGCAGCCTCATCCAGCCTTGCTTCTGTCAAAAGGGGCAGTACTGCATCTTCAGTGAGCCTCATGCATGCTGGATTCTATTACAGGAGGATTGTCATCCCTACACGAACATCTCTCAGGTGTCGTGCAGTTAAGTGGGGTCTTCATCTTTCTGTTTTAGGGCATTTGAGGGTTAAAGCCTCATTTGTTTTCTTCCTTGTTTTTCAATCTCAAGGGACATTGAAGTGAGTTAAAAGCAACTATCATGCTATCTGGAAACACCACATCACTCAGCCCCAAAGAATATATATCAGAAATAAAGGGGAGACCCCTGAAAGAATGAGGGGCAGAGGAGGGGTTGAGGGTGGGAAGGAAGGGTGGAGGCCAAGGGAAACAGGAAGACAGAAAGAAACAGAGAATGTGAGAAGGGGAGAGAGAGTAGATTCATATTAACTAAATCATTCATTCATTCATTTCTTCAAAACATATCTATCAAACCCTTTCTTCCTGCCAGGTGTAATTCTAGGCATCTGGGATAGTGCAGTGCCTAAAAGAAGCAAAGCCCCTGCCCTCATGAAGCTTCTATTCTACAGAGAGATAGGAAACCTCAGAAAGAGAAAGAGAGGAATGCATATGGCTCAAGACAAAAGATCAGCAGGGAGAGGGGCCGGAAGTGCTCAGGGGGAGAGGGTGCTGATATTTTAGATGGGGAGGCCAGAAAGCATCCATCAAGGAGATGGCAGTAGAGGACGGAGGAAGAATGGGCTAAGTCAGCAGGGGGAGGAGGCACTGCCCACCAGGCATGGCTGAGCTACAGCGTGGCAGCTTCTGGCCTGGGCCAGGTGAGTGATGTGAGGGGAGGGAGACAGGTCAGGGCCTGGTGAAGGGAAGTCAGACCCTGGACGGCCACGTCACGTGGGCCATTGGGAGGCCCTGGCTTTTACTCCACATGAGGTGTGAGCCATGGAAAGGGTTTGAGCTGAGGAGTCCAGTTGCAATAAAAAAAATATAGCTGCTTTGTGGAGAATAGAGTTAAAGGGATAAAAGTAAAGACTTCAGTTGGATTTTCTCCTCCTCCCAGGCTACACTCATTGTAGCTCAGTGTTCATCGCCCTACAAAGCAAAGCCCCTGCCCTCATGAAGCTTCTATTCTAGAGACAAGTGGCAGACCACAGAAAGAGAATGAACACTCTTAATTCACTGTTCATTGTCCTACAATGCAAATCTGAGCATTTGATTTGTGAAAAGGGAGAGCTGGAGTCAATTTCTCTGGCTAAAGCCCTTCTCCCCTACAAGTTTTAAAAGCATTATTGAGGTATGATTTATGTACCATGAAATTCACCTATTTTAGATGTGTAGCACAATGATTATGAGAAAATTTACAGAGTTGTGCAATCACCACATCTAATTTTAGAACATTTCTGTCACCCTCAAATGAAACCTCATGCCCATGAGCAGTCACTTCTGCTTTACCCCAGCCACTGGCGACCACAAATCTACTTTCTGTCTGTATATGTTTGCCTTTTCTGGACATTTCATGAAAGAAACCACGCAGTATGTCCCCACAGTATTTCCACGAACTTCACCCTCTTTCATTGACATGAAGACTGAAACAGAAAGGGATGCAGCGCCATCCAGTGACTGGTCAGGGGTGTGTCAAGGTCTGCGCCCCCACCCCATGGCCTCCTGGTGGGACCATGCTCAGGGGACATCCCAGCCCACATCCCTGCCACCCCGGAAGCCTGAGGCCTCCATGTACCTGCAGTCAGCAACTCCTCCATCACCCTCCTTCCCTGCCTCATCCTGCTGACCTTCCTCCCCACCAGGCGTGGATGCTGAGAACCTCTTCCCAATAGACCTTCTGCATGCTGATCTCCCAGTGGCATAGGTCTGTTCCCCGGGAGCCAAACTCTGACACCTGCCAAGGCAAGGTGCTCAATGTCGAGACGAAATGGGGAAGGTCTCCCAAGAGTGAAGGAGTGTTTACTTTTGTTATGTCTCCCAGACTGGCGTTCTACAACTAGGACCACACTCCAAGTTTGTCTGTCCCTGCCCGTTTCCATCACATCCAGCCAAGGGCGTAAAGGCCCTCCTAACGGCCAATGGGAGGAAGTGGTGAGATTTGACAGGAATGATCCTACTTTCTGCACATCTGAACACAAGGCCAGACGCAGCTTGACCCTGGCTGGCCACCTGTTGGAAGATTTCCTTCATAAGCCAACATTCAAACAGGGAATAAATGTCCAGAGATTTCGTATGTCTTCATTCTCTCTTTCTGCCCTCCTGGACCCTGGCTTAGCACCATATAATACATGATAAGGAGAAATAGTAAAACTTTATAAAGAAACCACAAGCCTCTATCATCTTTGTTCCCTCTCCTACTTTTGTGACTTCTGGGCAAACTCGTTTGCTAGGAGGAGATATTTTAGCAAGGCAAAGCATTGCAGAAGCTGAAACACTTCTTCCTGGGAGGCAGGGAGTTAAGGGAGAACGGTTAAAGGTGACATTCATGCAGACAGCCCAGCCCAATTATGGACAGTCTTGTAAGTCAAGGTAAGAAGATTGGATTTACTTCCAAGGCAATAGGGAGTCTTTGCAGGCTTCATGCAAAGATGTGATGCTTTGGGTTTGAGTTCAGGGACCTGAGGGTTATTCCTTTGGAGAGTTAGAAGCTTATTTCCTAGACTCAAGATGATATAACCCAGTTCCTTCTAACCTTTCTAAACCTAAGATTTGCCTTGCATCCTAGTCCCAGATTCACCAAGTCTGCCATAGAAAATACTGCCATTTATTGAGTATTTATTACTTGCCAGGCACAAGGATAAACATTATACTATTATCTCATGTTAGATGTAGTGAACTCCAAGCTTCTCTTCAAAGAGTCAGTATGTCCCTGTGTTCAGCTCTCTTATTCTTTAGTTCTCCATTTTAAAGTTTAACTTCCTTGTGGTTTCAGTAAACAACCTTTTCCACCAGTTCTAATCAGTAGTTCACATCTGTTCCCCCAGTCCCCTGCTCCATCCTGACTCATCCCAGTCATCTGCTTTGACCCCTGATCACCTGCTCTGACCTCTACTGTAACTGTCCTTCCTGCCAAACTACTCACCCTGCCACTCCAGCTTGTACCTTTGCTCTCTTTAAAATAGCCAGTCAGAATTAGCTTAGACTGTGTGGTCTAACCCTAGACAACAGGGGAATGACACAGCACTAGGGGCTACCTGCTTCAGGAATAAGAACCCCTTCCCCTCCCTTGTTCAGGTGGGTGCTCACCATTGTTCCATCTGTGAGCCACACCCTTCTATAGAAGTAAATTGCCTTGCTGAGGAAATTTATATTTGAGTGCTACTTCTTTTGTGGCACCAAAAATTTACATATAATACACTTAATCCATTCAACAACTTGCTGGTAGAACCACCAAGGCTGTTTCCCTGAGGTTGAAATATGTAAGAGACTCATCCCAAATCATTCAGCATTTTGGCCTCTCTGACTCCAGAACCATCTGCTCTAAAAACACTTTGCTATAAACCTCCCCAGGGTTGCTGCTGAAGACTACCTTTTCGAGAAGGTCTGTGCTTGGCTGAAGAGGTCTTCTGACCCATTTACTCAAGTATAACTAGATAATCACATCTTTAACATTTTCTAGGAGAGAACAAATCTCCAGCCCCTGGCTAAAAGGAGCTACCTGTACTGCAGGGGGACAGCTTAATTGCAAATTTTTGCAACTGAATGGAACTGCAGAAGCCAATCTCCAATTTATTCCATTTTTGCAGTTGATCTCATTGTGCTAGAAAGTTGCTAGGAGGACAGTTCTGTGCTACTCAATTCACATTTTGTATGCAATCAAACACATGGTTCAGCCAGCTTTACAGTACCTTGGGTGACATTTACAGTTTGCTTCATTGCCTCCTGGGGCTGAAGTTTGCCTACTTAAGGAAGAAACGGTCAACAAATATCCAACTTTCTGCAGCAAATTTAAAAGCCTGGAGAGACAAGATATTACTAAATTTCCATCTATCTATTTTCCCAATATTGTAAAGGCCAAATATCAGCAAAAGTAAGTCACCCACTGCAGATTTAATGTATAGAATTACACTAACAATAAACTGTGGTGATACAGAAATTATCCCTTCTTAGTCCTTCATATCATCTCATGGCAGGGGTTGTACAGGAACTCATTTTAAAGGTGGGAGGTCAGAGAAGATGATGGTTGGTGGATTCACAGAATGGCATAAAGCCAATCTGCTATTGTAAATTACACCACTCAACGCTTTTCAAGGGCCCCCATACAACCAGGAGAAATGGGTGCAAGCCATTGTTGCCTTCATGTATGCATACTTTTTGGTAGGGACCACCAGCAATATCCGAACAACATCCCCAGTAATAAAAGTAATACATCAGAGACTTTGGTGATGGCCAATGTTGGACACAGTGAACTCCAAGTTTCTCTTCAAAGAATCAGTATGTCAGTATGTTCAGTTCTTTGTCTTCCATTTTAAAGTTTAACTTCTTTGCAGCTTCAGTAAACAACCTTTTCCACCAGTCCTAATCCCTGCTCCATTCTCATCCCAGTCACCTGCTCCAGTCACCTGCTTTGACCTGGGTCACCCTTGGCTATCTGCTCTGACCTGTCCCATAACCGTCCTTCCTGGCAAACTACCCACCCCACCACTCCAGCTTGTACCCAAGCTCTCTAGGGACTTGGATGAATCTGGAAACCATCATTTTCAGCAAACTGACACAAGAACAGAAAGCCAAACACTGCATGTTCTCCCTCATAGGTGGGTGTTGAACAATGAGAACACGTGGACTCAGGGAGAGGAGCATCACACACTGGGGGCTGTTGGGGGGTGGGTAGGGGAGAGACAGCGGCGGGTGGGGAGGGATAACATGGGGAGAAATGCCAGATATAGTATGCACCTAAAGTAAAATAATAAATAAATAAATAAATAAAGCCGATTTTTCTAAGAATCAAATATTAGCATAAACAATTGTAATATGTGATATTATCTTTACTGAAAATAAATGAAGAATGAATTTAAAAAAAAAACAATAAAATAGCCAGTCAGAATTAGACTAGACTGTGAGGTCTAACTCTAGCCAATAGGCGAATGCCAGAGCAGTAAAGGCTACCTTCGTCAGGAATAAAAACTCCTTCCCCTTCCTTGCTCAGTTGTGCACTCACTATTGTTCCATCTGTGAGCTGCACCATTTTATAGAAGTAAATTGCCTTGCTGAGGAAATTTATATTCCAGTGCTACTTCTTTTGTGACACTGAAAATTTACATATAACAGCCAATCTCAAAATTAAAAAAAAAAAAAAGCATAGGTCAAATAACCAATCATCTGAATCCTGAATCCCCATCAAGGAATAATCACATTACAATCCTAAAGTAATGAATACCTCAGTCATTTCCGTTGTTACATATGCTTAAGGTAGAAAAGGAATTGCTTTGGCCAAAGAATGAGCAGAGAAAAGAAATAACAGGTTTCATCAGGGGAGTCTGAAATTTGAGCATTAATTCCAGATGTTCTCTCTCCAGCAGCCAGCAAGATCTTTCAAAAACATTCTTCTCCCCCTCAATAAGCCTAAAGGGTATCTCGGTTTCTACTTGCCAAAAGTTGAAGTCTCCAGCTTTGCTAAGGCCAGGCTTGGCTCCTGATGATGACTCTGACCTTAGGTGCTATCATTGTCCTCCTGGCTTTGCTTCTCAGCTGCACACACCCTCTTCAGGTCCTGTTAGATATGGTGAACTCAAAGTTTTTCTTCAAAGAATCAGCATGTCAGTATGTTCAGCTCTCTTATTCTTTAATTCTCCATTTTAAAGTTTAACTTCCTTGCAGTTTCAGTAAACAAACTTTTCCACCAGTTCTACTCAGTAGTTCACATCTGTTTCCCCGGTCCCCTGCTCTGTCTTAACTCATCCAGTCACCTGCTCTGGTCACCAGCTCTGACCTGTCCCATAACTGTCCTTCCTGCCAAACTACTCATCCCGCCACGCCAGTTTGTATTCTTGCTCTCTTTAAAATAGCCAATCAGAGTTAGCTTAGACTGTGCAGTCTAATCGTAGCCAATAGGCAAATGACACAGCAGTAGGGGCTCACTCTGTCAGGAATAAGAACCCCTTCTCCACCCCTGTCCAAGTGTGTACTCACAATTGCTCCATCTGTGAATTGCACCCTTCTATAGAAGTATATAGCCTTGTTGAAAAAATTTACATTTGAGTCCTACTTCCTTTGTGGCACAGTAATTTACATATAACAATCCTCCAATTGCAGGTGCTCATCTGAGGGCTTCTCTCCTAGTGATTTGCCTTCCAGTCTCTCCTCTGTTTTGCCTGGTTAACCCCCCACCCATACTTCTACTCTCTGCTCAAGCACATCTTCTAGGCTTTCTCAGTCTCTTTTGCTGTGAGGATTGGCTGCACTTTGCCTTTTTCACCTAGAGCAGTGTCTCAGCTTTTAATTCATTCAGTGCCGTTGTTTGATCAATGTTGGTCTTCCACACAGGCTACCAGCTCCGTAAGGGCAGACTCAACATCCTCCTGGTGTGCTGCTATGTTCCCTGGTGCCTAGTACAAGACAGGCACAGAGCAGGTATCTAAAAATCACCTAAAATATAAAGTATGATATAAATATGGGGTTATTGTAAGAATTTCAGTAATCTAGGTACTGGAGTTAGCACAGTAGCTGTTCCAGAGTATTTGCTACATGACTGTGTCTAATAAATAAACGAGCAGGATGTCAGTGATTCCACTTTGACTTGGTCTTTAATAGAGAAATCGTCTAACAAGAATAAAACTGCCACTCTTGGTTGGATTCTTTCATCCAGGGGTGCTCAATGCTTTGTGAAGTAACCAAATCTATAGAAAATCTTTAGAAAATTCTTCCTTTTGTTAAACTAAAATCTACCTCAGGGGTCTTGGTTTTGTTTTCTGAAGTTGCATGGAAGTCCGCCCCTTCTTGATAGAATAGTGTCAGCTATCTGAGGTCAGTCTGGTGTTGTCTCAGGCTCCCTGCTTCTGTGTTCCTTGTAACTTCTGCCCTCCAAACATCACCAGTTCCCAGAATCATCTGTTATCAGATGTGGGTTCCACATGTTTTCCTCCTTTATAAGTGCTGTAATTTATAAGTTGGTCGTAACGTTCCTCCCCAAATACCCTGAAATTATCCTAATAGCCTAACATGTTGACTATAAAGTTGAGAAATAAATATATTCTTGGCTCACTGCAACTGCCGCTCACTGGTTATTTGATTCTCCTGCCTCAGCCTTCCAAGTAGCTGGGACTACAGGTGTGCACCATCACGCCCAGCTAATTTTTGTATTTTCAGTAGAGATGGGGTTTCACCATATTGGCCAGGATGGTCTCGATCTCTTGACCTAGTGATCCACCTGCTTGGCCTCCCAAAGTGCTGGGATTAGAGGCGTGAGCCACCATGTCCAGCTGAGAAATATTTTTTAAAAATAAAGTGCATAGTGGTCATGAAGGTCTGGTAAATAGATACATTATGCTAAAGATAAAGATACAGGTATTTTACTGAAAAACAATGTAACTATGACAGGCTTTAAAGTGTTCGTATTTTTTGACTAAGTAATTTAACTTCTAAGAACACATGCAGAGAAATAATCAAAATATACACACACAATAACTCAGAAAGGTATTTGGTATAATATTATGTGGAAAAGAACAAAAAGGAAGCAACCACATTACCCATCAAGAGGAATAGATAAAGGGTTAATTACACCTCCTTTTTGGCTATTGTTTTCTAACTCCTAACCCACAAACACCTAAAAACACATTAACCCCTCCAAATAGAAAAACACCACATGTGTATATACACACACCAGAAAGAAACACAAATTTCTAATCACCAAGAACTCTGTCTTTCTGTGTCTCTGTCTCTGTCTCCCTCTCAAATCCTGTTTGCTTGCTCCAGAATGGGTGGAGTCCATAGACAGGTGAAGTCTGAATCTCTGAATGTCTTCACAGAGTGCAGTTCCCTGCCAACAGGATTGGTTAGTTGTTAACTGCTGGTTTGCTAGAGTAATTAGCCTGCCCTAACTGACACATAGACCAAATACACATTAGTTTCATGCATGAATAAATGAAAGGAAAAGTTAATTAACGAAGACACAAAGGTACAGAAATCAAGAAGGAAATTGAGAGGTAGATAAAATGAGTAAATAAACCAAAGCAGAGAGTTCTAAAATTACTGTTTCCAAAAATGGAACAAAGCCCTAAAACTCTGGAAACTTTTTTTCTCCAAAGTTTTACTAAAATTATGTGTGTATGAGAAAATTTGTGCACATATTGAATTTTTTTTTTGAGACAGTCTTGCTCTGTTGCCAGGCTGGAGAGCAGTGGTGCAACCTCGGCTCACTGCAACCTCCATCCCCTGAGTTCAAGCGATTCTCCTGCCTCAGCCTCCTGAGTAGCTGGGACTACAGGCATGGGCCAGGAAGCCTGGCTAATTTTTATATTTTTAGTAGATACAGGGTTTTACCATGTTGGCCAGGATAGTCTTGATCTCTTGACCTAGTGATTTGCCCACCTTGACCTCCCACAGTGCTGGGATTACAGGCCTAAGCCACCACGCCTGGCCACACATGTTGATATTTAAGGAATAAGAGTTATTCACTTCCTGATATAGTAGCTTAGACCTAAATATGTATTTAACATACATGAGATACAGTAAAACAAGACTGAGTGCTTAATCAGGGAGAAGTACATAGCTTATTTTTATTTCTCTTTCTCTTAGGGTTTTTGATATTCCATGAAATTATGAAACTATAAAATAGAGAGAAGGAGTTGTTTTTATGAATTCTTGCTGAAGTCAAGTTATGATGATCTATTGGTAAGATCCTAGGTTTTTATGACAGGCTACGGCAATGTTTCCCTGCATCCCTCCATTCTCTAATCCACTGCCTAAGTGCTCTGACCAAACATGTAGGAAATAAAAATAAATAAAAGTTCCTCTTCAAAGCTTTCCTCTTAGTTCATTGTAAATAATAGCTTCTTTCAGATGATGGGAAATAAATTTGACTAAAATTCAGGGATTAAAAAAACAATAATAATAGCTTCTTTAATAGTTAATTTACTCTAGATCCTTTGCTAATATTTCTGAGTAGCTGTTAGTCATAATGAAGAAATAAGTGTATCCACTGTTCTTAGTTCTTACACATTAACCTAGATATTTGCCCTGACATGTCTGGACAAGCCCAGGCAAGTCTTAGATCATAGCTTATTCCTTTTCCTTATGTGGAAGTAGTTTTGCCTCTCTAAGCATTCCTCAAGAGACTTCCTTTTTTCCTTTGTTCTCCTTTGCCTTTACATATTTAGGAAAGTTTAAAGTTGTTAGCCAACTGGGCGCAGCAAAGACTGTGAGGTCCAATTTCAGCCAGTGGAATCAGGACATAGCAGTAGTGTGAATGTGTTTGATATAAATGGCCCTGCCTCCTTTTTCAGTATACTCTCGCGATGAACTGCTGGTGAGTGTACCCTTTCTGCAGAAAGTAAAGTTGCCTTGCTGAGAGAAAATTTGTATTCAAGTGTTATACTTCTTCTGTGGCACTGAAAATTTACATTAACAAAACATAAATGTCATTATGATACTCCCTTATGTTAAGCCATTCACTTGCTGTACTGGAGACTCTAGTTGTCCTAGTATACCATGATCTGCTCTCCCCAACAGTCAGCAGCTCTCTCCCATGTGATCTACACTGCAACCTCATGGCCAATTTGCAAGTCCTCAAACACATCATGCCTTCACTCATGGTCCATCTTTGCTTCCTCCATTTGGCTAGCACATCAACATTATTTATGCGTTAGCCTAAATGTCACCTCTCCCAGGAAGTCTTCCCTGACTCACTACTTTAAGTGCAACCACCTTATTTTCCCTCTAGATTCCCACTCATACTGGACATTCTTCTATCATGGCATTATCCAGTGATACTGTATCAATAGAAATTGGGGATATTTTACTCTGTCCCTCCCAAGACTATAAGCACATTGAAGGCAAATTTCATTCCTTGTCATTTCTAATTTTGCCATTAAAAGTAGTGGCAAAGTCCACCATGACTTTTGCACCAACCTAATACATACATTTAGGCATTACTTTATGTAGCCAACAGATATTTATTGACCACTTTCCATGGAACAGGCATTATGATTGTTGCTGAATAACAAAAAAACAGGAAAGGTCCAAGCATAACCCAGGGTCCCAGGGTTTTGGGGTATGCCCTGTGAGGAAGTGGCCACTTGTAACTGTTGCACCTTGGTTTTGTTGTTTCAAAAAGTTTCAGGAAGAAGCCCAGCCATGGCAAAACCAAAGCCAGTTGGATCCAGAGATGTCTGAGTTGGAGATGATCTGGTTATCTCTCCATATTACCAAACTACAAACTATGCCCAGAGAGGAGCTTATTCACCACTGCCTCTATATGAATGAGTAATGTATAGTCATTAAGTATGTTGAAGTATGTAGAAGCAAGATCGGTGACTGAGTGTGTGCCGCCTTTACTATATCTGTACATAACAGTGACTCAGCTTCCCCGCCCAGTAAAAGCCCTGTTTTCATCTGTGTTTGGGAGGCACTACTTTGGGAAGTATCCCCGGTGTTCTTCCTCATTGCAAGTCATAAAATGCCTTGTAAAATCCTTCTTGGTTGTGGTCACTGGACTGTCACCTGCCAAGGGACCAAAACACTGGACTGTGTTATTAGCTTTCTAATAACACAAGCTACCCTGTAGTTTTTCATTTTGAAAGAAAGACAAGCCAATTAAACATCATAAGTGCCTCTTGAGTATTTTAAAGAAGGGACAGTTGATGGAATGATCAGAACGTGAGATCTTCAAGTTTCTGTATAGTAGGGACCTAGGGTAAGCAATGTGATTGAAAAGGAAGAACGTTTCGAATGTGTTTACTTGGCATGTTAAAAAAATAAAATAGACAACCTAAGTCACCCTTGGACTACTTAGCAGGAGGCCATTGCTTTCTGGAAGAATGACTGGTAAGCTAAGACCTGGCAGACACGTGGAATTCATTCAGGTAGAGGCAGTCAGGAAGGGGAGGATGTTACAAGCTTGGGGAATGGTATGAGAAAAAGCTTAGAGGCAGAAGATGACCAAAGAACAGAGGAGCTGGAGCAGAGGGTAAGGCTCTAAGAAGCTCTGGAAGAGGATGGATGGCAGAAGAACCCATACCTCATCCATCTACAAAGGATCATTTGGGGTCCTCAAGACCATAAGAAGCTGCTGAATGGTTTTAAGCAAAAGCCTGGGATCTGTCCTTGCCTTTGAGCTGTCCCTGTTGGAGCTAAGAGACCATTCTGAAAACACATTTACTTAAACAGGCTTTGTTTTCTGCTACTTGTTAGACTTAATCCAGGCCCATATTTGAAAAGTTGAAACTAAAAACGAAACAGCAACAGAAAATAACCCCATAGATTCTACCACTTGCTCTAAAATGTCAACTTCCCCACGTTTGAACGGCTAGCTAAAAAAATAAAACAAAAACATATGCTCCATATGAAAATTTGCCAAACCAGACTTCCAAGATGCAATTGCCTCTGAAATATTTCATGAATCAGAAGCAATAACAACACAAATCAAGACTTGCTAGTTCCACTGGAGGTGAAAAATGTTTTAAACATGTTTAGATTCTTTAGTCGGAAGCCGATTCAACCACATGTGACGGCGCTGAGACTATAATGGATACAGTTTCCCTCTATCTGCTCTGGCACTGATAAAAGATTCATGTTAAACAGTTACTTGTGACCACCTGGAGGTGTCTTGCAGAGCTCTGCAGATGGACTTGCTTTTCTAATACACATATGTACTCCTGCCTTCACAGCTGTGTTAATTTGACCATGTGTTCTAGATGTGAGTGCACATGATCCAGCTACCATGATTTTCTCATCTGCCTGAGCTCATAAATATCTGGCTGGCCTTTAAGACAGTCCCTGTTAGAAAACCTGCACTTGGGAAAAAAAATTCTTTTCAATTCGGTAGCTATTTATTGGGTGTTTGACTTGTGCCTTCTCCGTGGCACTGTCCAACATAAGGGATACATGACTATCCATAGGCACCTAAAACTCAACATGTTCTAAATGTAATTGAAAATCCTGGGCAGGTGCAGTGGCTCATGCCTGTAATCCCAGCACTTTGAGAGGCTGAGGTGGGTGGATCACAAGGTCAGGAGTTTGAGACCAGCCTGAGCAACATGGTGAAACTCTGTCTCTACTAAAAGTACAAAAATTGGCTGGGTATGGTGGCATGCACCTGTAATCCCAGCTACTCAGGAGGCTGAGACAGGAGAATTGCTTGAACCAAGGAGGTGGAGGTTGCAGTGAGCCGAGATCGTGCCACTGCACTCCAGCCTGGGTGACAGAGCGAGATTCCTCTCAATAATAATAATGATAATAATAATAATGGAAATTCTGCCCTTCCTACTTATTCCTTCCAAAGCCATGAGGTTTTCTGCCTCCCTTTGCTCAGTTGTTGGGGGTCAGATGTTTGCATCATATGAATGGCTTCTTCGGTTTACACCATACTGCACCCACAAGAGGTTGCCAAGTCCTATAGATTCCACCTGAGAAAATTTCCCAGGAATCCATCCCTTCCCTCTCTATGACCTCTTTCCTTGCTATGATCCTCATCTTTTCCCTGCTTTACTGGAGGCCACCTGAGGGATCTTCATGACTTCTGGTTTCCTTTTGGTATGTGAACCCACTGAATAGTAGAATCACAACAACCAGGACCTCCGTACTCTTAGTTTATGCTTGCCAGGAGCAGATCCTGAGATGAGGATTTGACAGCAAGTACTTTATTTGGTGGCTCATCCCAGGAAACTCGGGTAGGAGAATGAGGAACTGAGGCAGGGAGGGGAAGGCAGCTGATGACGAAAGTATTAAAAAGCATATTCCCACTGAAGAATTCCAGGAGGCAGGGCAGAACCTGTGACTCGGAGGCACAAGGGACCTGGCAGATTTATATCCCAGTTCCCATCAGTCATTTATTGAGGACTCTCCTAAGGATAGGTATGCAATCTCTGGTCTTGTGATAAGGCAAAGAAATGCAGAGACTGTCCTGATGTGTTCTAATGGAAAAGCCCAAATGATAGACACAGGAGACAGCCAAGAGTCCCCAGCAAAACCCTGCCTTCAAGCCTAAAATAGCCTGAAGGCTGAAAAACTGGACAGCTGGTCCTGGATGAAGCCCACCGTCTCCCAACAGATTCTTTCTGAATAATGCCCACATGTGCACTGGGAGGAGGGGGTGGAGCCTGCCCTCTCTTGTTTCTGGGTGGTAACCTGGGATTCAATCTGTGAAGCAGGAGACCTCCAGGCAGGACCCTCCCTGGCCTTGCTGAGAGTTATTTTTCCTTTTTGCCCAATAAATTATCTTTCTCACCAGTTTACGTGTCTGTGAGCCCAGTCTTTCCTGGTTGTGTGACAAGAACTCAGTTTTAGCTCAACTAAGAAGAAAGTTCTGCAACACAAAGATACACAGGTGAGGCATGGACAGAGCTGGCTTTTCCACCCAAGGGTCCTTCCTTTGTGTTCCTTCGCCTCCTCCATTGCCACAAGCACAGTGTATACTGGAGGTGTATCATGTTGGTATTTCACAGCCATGGCCTAAACTACACACTCAGGGAATGAAGGAAGAGAAAGAGAGACAGAGAGTCAGAGGAGAGAATAAATTATGTAAGTATAAAAAAAAAAACCCTCTTACAATTTCACTCAATAAGCAAATGCCCCAGAATCCATACACAGTGAGTGAGAGAGAGAATTCAGCTGTTTCTTTACCTGTTTTCAGTTCCTCACCCTGTCACACTGTGAATGCTCATTGCACTGAAGATGACTCTAGTGTGTAAACACATGAGTTTCCCTATTTTTCAGATGAAAAGCTCCTAAATGCACACTACTTCCTCTGGTGTCTAGTGGAGAAACAGAACTTGTCCTGTACTGGAAAGAAGGCTGGTTGCACTGGTCTTCCTGGGAGATGGTATGTCAATCTCCGAGGTCGATTTTTTTTCTCAAAAATTTAATTCATTTATTCAACAAATATTTATTGAGCACCTATTATGTACCAAACTATACTAGCTGAGGAGAGAATCACCACCACCGCCACCACCACCAACAACAAACTCTTTTTCAAGATTTCCCTGTAGGGTTCCCTTTTCCTGGTTTCTCTGGCCAGAAAGTTGCAATTTCAATGGGAGTTTTAACTACCTGCCTGGCCAGCCCCCTGCAGCATGACTAGAACCCAGTCCCAAGGCAAAACCAAAGAAGAAAAACATCAGGTGGGAAACTCTCCCCAGTCAAATCACTTTTCCAAGTTCTGACTCCCCTCAGTCCATCCATCCAACTGCTTTGTTTTGCTCTTCACAGTTTTCAATTGTGTTTGTGTGTGTGTGTCTGTGTGTGTGTGTGGGGGGGAGAGCTGTGTACATGCATGCACTTGAATGTGGGTGTGCCCAGAGTTTTAGCTTAGCATTCAGTAGGAGAGATGGGCTATATATTGGACTTATACTGCCACGCCAGACTAACTTAAAAAAAATTCACATGGAATAGGTTTATCAGAGAAATGCTAAAAAATATATTAAAACACAGAAGAAAGTAAATTTATTTACAATCCTTTATCAGGCCATCAGAATAGCATTTTAGTGGACTTCCTTTCAGGTTGTAATACACTTTTTGCTTAAGTTGAAACAGAAGGGTCTGACCAATTTGGCATTTTGGTTTTTGAACCTAACAATACTTCCCAAGTTTTCTTTTCTCCCACGTCACAGATTCTGTACAATTTTAGTTGCTGCACAATACATCCTGTGGATGTATCAACATGTATTAAACCATTCCCTTGATATGCTTGTATTTTTTTTTTTTTGAGATGTAGTCTCACCCTGTTGCCCAGGCTGGAGTATAATGGTGTGATCTCAGCTCAATGCAACCTCCACCTCCCAGGTTCAAGCTATTCTCCTGTCGCAGCCCCCAAGTAGCTAAGATTATAAGTGCACACTGCTATGCCCAGCTAATTTGTATCTTTAGTACAGACGGGGTTTCACCATGTTGGCCAGGCTGGTCTTGAACTCCTGACCTTGTGATCCACCTGTCTCAGCCTCCCAAAGTGCTGGGATTACAGGTGAGAGCCACTGCGCCCAGCCATCTTGTATGTTAAGTGCTTCCAGTTGTTTCTTACCATAAATAAAAGGCAAATAAAGTGACATTGTGGGTAGAGGTTCATTTGCTTGCTTGTTTTTCCCTAAGGAAGATTCCTTAGAATAGATTAGCAAAAGTGGTATTACTGGATCAAAGGTTATGAACATTTTAAAAGTCCTGTAACCTACTGACAAATCACTAATCACTGGAATAAAATCATCACCAGAATAAAATCATCACTGGAAACATTTAATCTTGTGATGGCAGGACATCCTCACACTGTTCCAAAACAGCTCTCTGATCACAACTTTTGTGGTTCCAACCACATTTGTGTTGCCCAAACATGCCACACTCTATCATGACTTCATGCTTTCACTGTGTCATTCCTCTAACTGGGATACCATCTTCGCTGACTCACTCCTTTCTCCCTCCTGGCCTTCACTACCTGCCTGATAACATACAGATACACACAGACATACACACACACGACAATGGTGCCTGCTGTACATTATGTGTGTCATTCTTCAGTACAGGTTAGACGATGGTTTTGGGGTAGTTTCTATCAACTTCTGGTTTCATCTGCCAGGTCCCATTACCATGTAAATACAAGCTTTATTTTTTAAACTTTAATAAGTAGTATCTATTTAATACATGCTATGTAATATCACATGGCAAGCTCTTTTTTCTTTTTTCCAAAGGAGTTTTTTGAGTTTCCCTCTCCTGAGGGTGACCCCAGAGAAGAGATTTTGGGATTTTACCTAACACCTGATGCATTTAATCATCAGATTGGGAGGGACACCGTTCTCCTCTCCCGGGCAGCTGAATTGCCTGGTTAACTGGCAGGAGCCAGTGCTGGCTGTTGAAGTGGATGGTGCAGCCACCCTGCGCTGAGACTCCACATCACATGCTGCGGTTCCAGGGGATATGCAGACAGTGGTGGATGTCACTGGGTTATTCCAGGACAGACTCAGAAAAAAAAAAGTTTGACTTTGTATCAAATACAAAACCAGGTGTCTCTTTACTTTTTCATTCTTACAAACACTCATGTTCTCAAGTAGAATCTTAAGGTGATCCTGGGGAAAGCCAGCCCCAGTTGAGTTTTCCAACAAGGGTGAAATCAATCCTCTCCTTAAAATAGCTAATGCATGCTGGGCTTAATACCTAGGTGGTGGGTTGATAGATGCAGCAAACCACCATGGCACACATTTACCTATGCAACAACCCCGCACATCCTGCACATGTACCCCAGGACTTAAAATTTTTAAAAAGGAATGCCAAAAGGGAGAGAGAGAGAGAAAAAAAAAAAAGAATGGCACGTTCCTTTCTCAGACAAAATGACAGAGGGAGAAGATGCAGAGCACTGTCCTTGTGTTCACAAAAAGGAAGCACTCAGGCCAGAACTCGATCGATTTGGTCCATTTTTCAAATCCTTGTTTCTCCTGGTTTTGTCTACATGCTTTGTTTTTGTTCATTAGCTTCTTAATGTTATGGCTGCAAACTCCAAAATTAGAAAGCTCTCTCCCCCACGCTAACCACCAAAGTCAATTGCCCCTTTGTTCAACCAATTCTTAAATATCTTGTATGATTGAAATTCAAGATTATCCTGCTTAGAGAGGTATTCACAATATTTAACCTAAATTACACTCTTTTTTCCCCCTGTACATTTCTTCTCTTTCATGGACGCCTTCCCCAAACCTCAAGTACTATTCTTCTTCTTTTTTGCTAAAGACATTTTAATTAAGACACTAGGGTTACCTTAACCTACTTAAACAATAATCTCTCTTTTATGTGGCTCTCTTTAGTGAAGTCCCAAATCAGCAAAGTGTCTTTCACTGGGCTCTCTCCTCTCTCTGCTCTGCATTTTTTTGTTGAATTTCAGAGCCTCGCATTTTAATTCAGCCCCAACCTCTATTCCACACCATGCAGTTTACATTAATAAGTTCTTCACAATAATGTACGAAATGTCTCACCACGTCATTGATTACTGCATTCTTTGAAGGTTCAAAGGTGTGTCAGATCTACCAGGAAAAAGAAGGAAAAGTACCACATCTGATATTCTCCCACATGTGGGTTTTCCCTGGACCCAGTGGTTTTGATGTTAGCATGGTAAAATAACAATAGCTTTAAAAAGAGGAGAGAGTGTTATAAATATTCAATGGTCGTGTAATACTCATTCTTCTTTAAAAGACAGAAGGATCAGTCTCCTTTTTCAAAGACAGCATTGGTAAATACAGCAACTATTTGATAATGAAGCTCTGAAAATCTATTACGGGACCAAGAAAAATTTGTCAGCAGCCCAGCTATACTGTGAACTTGTGCCAAAGGAAAGGAGCAATTTTTTATTTCATTTGTTCTCAAATCCTTCTCTGTATTGAACTCTTTGACTGTTTTACCGGTAGGAAAATATCTTTAAAAATCAATGCATTCTAGATGACGAGAGAGCACTGTACTGTGTGCATTTTTTTAAGCATTTACTGTGAATTAGGCACTAGGTCTTGCAAACATTTCCCCCCTTTGATACACAATTTCTGTGATGTACCCCATACTACAGATGAGGCAAGTGAGGCACAGGAAGGTTAAACACTGTTCAAGGACAGACATACTTCTAGGAAGTGGAGAAGCCAAGATGTGAACCCAGAGCATTCTATTCAGACCCTGGACCATCACCAACTCTACCTCTTATCTCCAAAGACTGCACGTACAGTCTTTCCACATTAAAAGTTTAATCAGCCAGGTGTAGAGGGTCACACTTGTAATCCCAAAACTTTGGGAGGCCAGAGTGGGTGGATCACTTGAGGTCAGCAATTTGACACCAGCCTGGCCAACATGGTGAAACCTCATCTCTAAAAATACAAAAATTAGCCAGGCATGGTGGTGCATGCCTGGAGTCCCAGCTACTCAGAAGGCTGAGGCAGGAGAATCACTTGAACCGGTGAGGCAGAGGTTGAAGTGAGCTGAGATCATGCCACTGTACTTCATCCTGGGCAACAAGGCAAGACTCTGTCTCCAAAAAAAAAAAAAAAAAAAAAAAAAAAGTTTAATGAATGCCTGTAATCCCAGGACTTTGGGAGGTCGAAGTGGGTGGATCACTTCAGATCAGGAGTTTGAGACCAGCCTGGCCAACATGGTGAAACCACGTCTCTACTAAAAACACAAAAATTAGCCGTGTGTAGTGGCACATGCCTGTAATCCCAGCTATTCAGGAGGCTGAGGCAGGGCAATCACTTGAACTGGGGAGGCGGAGGCTGCAGTGAGCTGAGATTGTGCCACTGCACTCCAGCCTGGGCGACAAAGCGGAACTCTGTCTCAAAAAAAAAAAAAACTTGAATTAACAAAGGAATTTTATTAACTGTCTCTTCTAGTTCAACTTACATGTATCAAATTTATCCTTTTCTGGTTAATGAGCTCCACCTTCAAAATACATTCACAATGTAACTGTTTCTCGCCCTCTTACCCTTATCCAACTTCTACCACCTTGGTCCAAGCCAAAATAATCTTTTCCTGGATCATAGCATAATCTTTCTAACTGCTCCACAGCTTCTGACTATGCCCCTACCTCCTCTGCCTACCCCCCTCCCCCAGGGTGGGCAGAGTGGTCCTGTTTAGACATGAACTGGGTGATGTCCCTCCTCTGCTTCATAGCTTCCAGTGGGATCTCCTAGCACTTGGGGTGAAGCCAGTGTCCTTGTTCTGGGTTACAGTGTGTCATGTAATCTCATGTCATCTGCACTCTGCCCCTGTGTCTGCAAGCTCCCCTGACTCACTCTGGCTCAGTCCAGTCACACTGGCATCCTGGAGCACAGCAGACCCATTCCCCTCTCAGTCCCTGCAGACTTGCCGCTGTCCCTGTCTGAGTATGTCTTCCACCAGATAGCCACATAGTTGCTGTATTAGTTCCCAATGGCCGCTATAACAAGTCATAACAAACTTAGCAACTTAAAACAACACACATTTATTATCTCACATTTCTGGGGGTCAAAGGTCCCAGATAGATCTTCCTGGGCTAAAATCAAGGTGTTGTCAGAACTGTGTTTCTTCTGGAAGCGATACAAGAGAATGTATCCTTGCCTTCTCCAACTGTAAAAGGCTGCCTGCATTCCTTGGCCCATGAACCCTTCCTGCATCTTCAAAGCCAGCAATGTAGCATCTTCAAATCCCTTTCTGGCTTGACCCACTGCCTCCTGCATAAGGATCCTTGTGATAACACTGGGCTTATCAAGATAGTCCAGGATAATCTCCAAATCTCAAAATCCTTAACTTAATCACATTTGCAAAGTCAATTTTGCCATATAAGGTAACATATTCACAGGTTCCAAGGATTAGAATGTGAACACCTCCAGGGCCTTTGTTCTGTCTCCCATAGTAGTTCTCTCACTTTACTCAGACCTTTCCTCAAAAGTCACCCAATCTGTGAATCCTGCCATGGCCACTCTACCTGGTATTTCCCCCTCCACTTTTTTTTTCTTTAATTGAAATGGAGTCTCACTCTGTCTCCCAGGCTGGAGTACAAGGGCATGATCTCAGCTTACTGCAACCTCTGCCTCCCCGTTTCAATTAATTATCCTACCTCAGCCTCCCCAGTAGCTTGGATTACAGGCACACACCACCACACCCAGTTAATTTTTGCATTTTTAGTAAAGATGGAGTTTTGTCATGTTGGCCCGGCTGGTCTCAAACTCCTGATCTCAGATGATTCCACCAGCCTCAGCCTTCCCAAAGTGCTGGGATTACAGACATTAGCCACTGTGCCCAGCCTCTACCCAGTATTTCTAAAACATCCTTAAAACTTTATTTCCCTTCCTGTGTTTTATTTTACTCCTTTTTTTGGCAACATAACAATCTAACATACTAAATATATATATTACTCTATATGAAACACATATAGTATACACGTATAGTATACACATATAGTATATATAGTATATATGTGTATATGTATATGTATATATATGTGCATACAGTATATAGTATATATAAGTATATATACATAAGAGTATATAGTATATGTGCATGTATGTATATATACATACCTATTTATCATTTGGCTTTTCCATTAAGAAGAGACAAATGATATATAAAGGCATATTATAAATGTAAGCCCCATAAATGCAGGGTTTTTGTCCATTTTCCACAGCTGTACCCCCCTGTGCCTAAACCAGTGCCTGGCATATAGCAGGTACTTAATATTTGACAAATAATTTTTGTTATTTACCATGAACTGAAATATAAAGGATCTCAATCATATAGGAAATGAAAAATGAGAAAGAATTCAATCATCCATGATTCACTGAGTACCTATTATGCGACTTTCACTAGTTAAATGATGTGTGAAATACAGAAATGCATCAGGGGAGCTGTCAAGCCTCCATTTATGGTGGTAAAAGTTTTACACTGCACAAAAGTCCTTGCAGGGAGTGGGTGAGAGCTGAAATTTACCCTGTGTTCTGCAGCCATATGCCCATGGGAGCTGCCATCGTATGCCCTAAGGGGATGGCTGTTTCTAACTTGCATGAAGATATGGTTGAGTCTGTCCTACCCTGCTGCTACTCAGCTGGCTTGAGCTAGCCCTAAATTCTTATGCTGGTGCATTATGAAAACTTTTAAGTTATAGCAAGAGTAGGTTATGAAGGGGAGAAGAACTGAGAGGAGGTAGACAAAGGCAGTTTCAAACATGGGAAATGGTGATGAGGACTGTAGGACCACTGCTTTCCTCTGAGGAGCACAAATAGGGTTCAGCTTCTGCCCATTGTAGAAATATGTCTTGTACTGTAAGTTGGAGACTGTTGGTTTCTATCTTGTCTCTAAACCAATGCTGCATGAAATGAAAAAATTCACCACCCTTTTCTGAGCATCAATTTCCTCTCCTCTGAAATGGGTGAGACAATCCTGCTCACACAGTGAAGTCTTCCTTGACCTCAATATCCAAAATGTGTGATATCCCCAACACTTCCTATCCCCTCCTGTGCCTTATTTATATCTATGTCCCTTGTTTTCATCTATATGTTTCATACCACATATTTCACTTATTTATATTATTTTGTATTTGTCTCCCCCACCCTCAGACATAAGATCCATGAGGCAGGGATTTAATGATCACCTTTCTTATTTACCTTTCTAACCCTAGTAAACCAGAACAGTCCTTGGCACCTGGTGGTGTGCTCAGACAACATACGAATTGAATGAGTGATGAGTTAATCTAGTTGAAAAGTTGAAACGAGCCTATGCGGAGCAGTGAAACCCATTGAGATGCTAAATTGTGTTTACTGACTGTTAGCAGACACAGAGATTGTGACTGCATGATCAGGGCAGTAGGCTGCATGCTAACTTGGCTTTGTAGGACAGTGTGGATGCTTCGAATGAACCAAATAGGAACTCCCAGGAAGAAGGCAGCATAAAACAACAGCGATAACCATACCACCTCCTCACTCTTACTGAATGCTCTCCCTGCATTGGGCACTATGCTGAGCACTTTACAAATGAATTATCTCATTTAATACTCAAAACAGCATTTTGGTAGTTACTATTATTAACTTCATGATGCAAATGAAAAAACTGAGACACAGGTAGGCTAAGTAATCGGCAAAGAATGATTCAAAGTTAAAAGAACCATGGATTAAGAAACAAGCATGGGTTGGTACGTTAAGGATTAGAAGTAATATGACTAGGTTGGGTGCCGTGGCTGATGCCTGTAACACCAGCACTTTGGGAGGCCAAGGTGAGCAGATCACCTGAGGTCAGGAGTTCAAGACCAGCCTAGCCAACAGGGCAAAACTCTGTCTCTACTAAAAATACATAATTAGCCACACACGGTGGCAGGTTCCTGTAAGCCCAGCTACTTGGGAGGCTGAGGCAGGGGAATCACTAGAACCCAGGAGGCGGAGGTTGCAATGAGCTGAAATTGTGTCATTGCGCTCCAGCCTGGGTGACAAAAGCAAAACTCCATCTTAAAAAAATGTGTAAAATGAGGATTACAATACTACCTACATCATAGAGTTCTTATAAGTATAAAAGATGTGTGTGTGTACATTTATATAATAGTTAACATTTAAAGAGCACCTACTTTGTATAAACACACACCCACACATATAGATATATACACACCCACATATATATGTATATATAGCACTCTTCAAGTGTTAGCTATTATTTTTCTTTTAAAGTACATTCTGTCATGACATTTGTCCTGTACCTGAAGAAATTGTAATTATTGGGCTCAAATAAGACATGACTTGTTTAGATTAAGCTGTGTAGTCTCACCATTAACCTTTGTTCCCAGTACTCACATCTTATCTGTTTCAATGTTCCCATGATTCTGCCCTCAAAATATTTCTTATCATAATCAAATTGCTCAAATCCAGTAATAATAAATTCTTGAGAGCAGCTAGAGGGTAAAACACGCATGACACACACAGGAAAAAGAGAAGGATGACAGCAGATGTCTTGTTAGCAACAACGCAAGTCAGAAGATAGTGGAGTGAACCTTTGAAATGTTCAAAGAAAAATAAAATATGTCAACTCAGAATTCTGTATCCAGTGAAGATATCTTCTAATATTGAAGGCAAAAGTAAGACTTTTTCAGAGGTATATACAAAAGGCAAAAGAATTCATCACCAGCAGAACCTAACTGTAAGAAATATTCAGTGATCCTTCAGCCAAAAGAAAAATAATATTGGATGGAAGTATGAATAACACAAAGGAATGAAGAGCCCAGAAAATGGCAGATACATGGAAAAATATGCTTTTTTCTATCTTAGAAGTGAAATTGATTGTTTAAAGTAAAAATAATAGCAATGTAATGTGGAGTTTACAGCATATGATAAACTAAAACCCAGAAGAGCAGTAGCGGAAGGGCTGGGAAAGGAGAAAATGAAAGTATTTTATTGTAAGGTTCTTACACTATACATGAAGTGCTGTAATATTATTTAAAGCAAACTGTGTTAAGTTAAAGATTAATTCTAAAGCAACCACTAAGATGACAAACAAAGAATATTTCTTGAGGCTACACTTTTCTCTTTGGTCTCAAAGATTGTTTCCTCCTGTTATGAGCCAGACCCTTAAGACAGTGCTATCTCTCATCTGGACCATCCCAGTAGCATCCTAACTTGCCTTCTCTTATGCCCTGCAGTCTCATTCTCCTTCAGTCCATCCAGATATGCTTCTGGACTAGGCATTATTAAGTATTTTTTTTTTCAAAAGTTACCTTTAAGGTAGTACAGATTACGTACTTGGTGGATATTTTTTTGTAAGAAGGAATGAATGAACAAAATACAGTTTGTTTTTTGTGGAATGTGGTTCACTCCATCCTCTTAGCATGACATTCGAGGCTTTCTAAAGTTGGAGCTGAGGAAACTTTTCTAATTCCCTTTATCTATTGGAATCATCTACTTTATATCAAATGCAACTAGTTGCTCTTTACTAAACAAATTTTACATTTTCCTGCTTTTATATATAGCATCTGTCTCACCTAGAAAGCTCTTCCTACATAAATTCTAAAGATTTCGTCTCTTCACAGGTGCCTTCCTTGGCCATCCCAGTCAGGCAAGTTGAGAAAGTTAGGAAGAAAGGAATTGTCACCCAGGCATCCATATTGCCCATAGGAATTACTGGGATATTGGCTGCACCAGTGAGATCATCCTTACGGCTTTCCTTGGTAACTCTGCTGCAATTATGCATGGATCATTATTTTATAGACTTTGATCATAAGCACACTGATTCTTTGACTTTACAGATTACAAAGTTTTCTTTAAAAATAAAAATGAGAATATCAGTGTTATAATTGGCAGCAACCCCATAATCTTCAGCTCTCTTAGATCCTTTTAAGGAATATAAAGAACAAAAGTTATGAGGCAAGATCAGAATTATAACAGAGACAAGGTGAGATTATCTGGATTGCCAAGAATTCTTATCCTATGAGCTTTCTAAGTTAGGCATACGCAGAAATGTTTCATATCTGTTAGACTCAATGCCTCCTTTTAATAATAAAAATAAAGGTATCCAAGTCTCCCTCCTATATGGTGACAGCAAATTTCGTTGAGAAAATTTGAGTTTCAGAGAGGTAGAGCAACTTGTCCACAGTATACAGAGAAACAGTGACAAGGGAGACTGGTATTGATTTGAGTCTCTTGTAACATTTCTCCAGAGGTACACTCAATCTAGACATTATTCAAAGGACAGGATGAAGATATTTTTATTTTCAGAAGTATTGAGAAAAAAATATGTTATGAGAATTAGTAATTTTAGCATGACCCTGACTTTCAAAGGCAGGGACAATGTTTCCTTTAGACAAAAACTCAGATATTAAACTCCTGGCATAAAAATCATCGTTTTTCAAATGCAAACTTAACGATAACCTTCAATCTACTCTTGCAGTTGATCAGAAGTAAAAATGAAAATATTGCACATAATTAGCACAGTAAGGTTACATAGGCTATCTTATCAGTCCCCTCCCAGCACATAATTGCACTCAGTCCAAGGGCATTAAACCCAAATCCGCTTACTTTGCATCGACACATGCCTGTAAAGTGCAGCTTCTCCCATTAAGAATTTAAATTTGGCTTCAGCAGAGATACTCAGTCCTGAGGATTGAAATCACGAGTCGTGGTGGCAATAAGATGCTCATGAAATGTGGTCATAGCCCAAGGATAATTTTTCTGTAATTGCACTTTCATTTTTGTGATCAATCCGTTAGCTACGGTATAGAGAGGATACTTTCCATCTTGTATTTCAGTAGCTATTGGATAACTTCCCCAGGAACAGGGGAATTAAGATGTGCAAGTCCCAGCTGCAGGTCCTTGACTGAGCCTTCTCTCTGGGATAATGTTTGATATATTCCTATTTGGTCTCTGGGCTGCTCGCAGGTAGAGCTGCAGACTAAAACTACAGCTCAGGACGGTTGGTTGCTGAACTCCTGAGACCTGATGACTAACTTCTACAAGATTCACAAGGACAAAGCCCATACGTAGCCTGGTATGCAATGATAGCTGGTACAGGCTGATGCCCTTACAGAATTGTACCTGTGACTCCACACATTCCCACCATTATTCACAGACGGAGTTCTTGACCTGTTAAGTTCGGCACGAGGTGACTGCATGCTTCTCCACTGCATCATACCCTTTTTCTGGACCTTTTTCTTGTTGCTACCTCCTAAAGACACGTTCAACCTTTACAAAATTGCTAAAAACACTGCCTTCCAGTGAACTTGAACAGATCCCCTGACATTGGCATTAATCTCTCCTTTCTTTGTACTTAATGAATATTGTTTTATGGGCCTCTCTCAGTGCATTTTATTCACTGCAAGCCTCTATTGCCTTTAAGAAAAGACATACTCTGGAGTCTATATGGTTCATTCCACAGTGCAAATCATAGAGTCATAGGCAAAACATACTGCTCATTAGAAACTTAGTGAACTTAATTTTTCACTCTTACTCTCTGAATTCATGATTCTGATTCAGTTAACCAGGTTGTACCTGTCATTTCAACTAACAAGTTAGTGCACCTGTATTGAGCATCTACCATACACCAAGCATTTTGGCGAGGTATTATATACCCAAATACATAACTTTGAAGAACTCATAGTCTATTGGGTTAGAAAAATAATAGAAATATAACAAGATAACATATTTGCATTATAACAATAGTTATTAATGCCTATGAGAGCATATACCAGTGTCCAAAAATGGGGTGAGGATAGGTATGATTCATCCTAGTGGGGAGAAGTGCTTTATCACTAATGATGTTTAAGAATTGCCAGCACAAGCTTATAAAACTATATGACATTTAGTAAGTTTTTTGTTGTTTCATTTTATTTTTGTCTGTACCTGGAATGGATCATTACCATACCACCATCATGTTGATGTACCAGTGGATATAATTATTGAGGTGAAAGTTTTGGGAAGAATGAGTGTTTTGGAGAAGGTATATATGATTTTTACTATTTCTTCCAAATCCATGATGTCATGTTGGTAGCCTGGTATCAGCCACAGTGTATTTATACCACAGTAATTGACAAACACCACAAATCAGGGTTATTTTATTTCTGTTCACAGAACTGATTGTTAAACATTTACTAGTGCACCAGGAAGAAATATTCTTATCAAATTGACAATGAAGTTCATTTTGGGACAAAGAGTGGGATTTTTCCAAACAAAGAAAAGACGAAGAAATGCACTATAGATTGCAGATATTGCTCTGACGATTAATCCTACAATAAGTCCTCAAGCTTATTGATGGTGTACACAGGATGATGATCATCATCAAACTGGTTTTCAATAACTTACAGAGTTAATTGTGATGGAGATCTCATTTATCTTAAAAAGTAGGTATCTATACAGCCAATAATTTAGAAGCTGTAACCATAGAGGAAAAGATTTTGTGTGCCCACTCCTTGACATATCAGAAGGAAATCACCAACTTTAAATTTCAACCATACTTTAAGGGGAAGACAGTTGTTATTGGTTATGAAATGCTACTTCAACAAAAATACAGGATGGTGTGATTTGCTGCTCAGATTTCTTTATTTGGAACTGAAGTATTCATTCCTTCAGCCACTGGGATATTTATAGCTATAAACTAAGAGGTCTTGCCTTCTGCTGAAGAGAGCACCTCCCCCAAGATCACACCTGCTTCCTGAAAGCAGCCTACATTCAATGACTAGTCAATATGGGGACATAAGATCTCAGCATCTTGTCCCGAGTAAGGAAAATATAAAAGGCTTCTCCTCCTCTTAGAGCACTCTGCAGGCTCAGCTGAGATCTCGGTCGTAAGCATATCACAGCCTAACTTCTCTCTCTATCTAACTATGCATCTTCCAGGCCTGAAAATAATGTGTGTTACTCCTGATAACATTTCCAAAAGTTTCCCTCTTGTCACTCACCATCGGAGAGGCTTTCCCAGTAACCTAAACGTAACTATAAAGTGGGCAAAGCAGGAGTCACAAGTGCTCAGATGTCTTCACGTGCAGCACAAACCAGGCATGTTGGCCTTGCCTGAGAGCTTTTCCATTTTTTACTTTGCTCTGCAGTTAAGCTGGAGCCATGCAAATAGAATTTTGTAGTTATTTGTTATAACAATGAGGATTAATTGCTGACTAATATATCCTGAATTTTTCATGTCATTCTGATCTTAAAATGGGTCTCCTTACCTAAATTTTGCCTACTCATAAAAGCCCACCTCAAATATCACCTTTTCTATGAAACATTTCTGTAACTCTTCTCTCCAGGCTATCACTCGCTTGCTTCACCTTTTCAGGTGTTTCTTTTCTGCCTCTTTTATGGAGTTACCACTTCTTATAATATACTATTGTAAGTGCTTTCTGGGAATTTACTTCACTTGTTGATTTTGGTATCCATTTATTTCCTTTTCTTGTATATGCTTTCTTTGGGAATTCCTTGAAGAAGAATTCCTTGGACAAAGAACTGAGAAGAAGGTAGGGGAGGTACAAGCTTCTAGCAAATTCAGGCATGAAGGTGTGCATGGAAGAGACCATGTGCTTTGAACCGATCCCCATATTGTCTGAAATAAATTGGCATATCAAAGCACTTACGGTGAGCTGGGCACGGTGGCTCACACCTGTAATCCCAGCACTTTGGGAAGCCGAGGCAGGTGGTCACCTGAGGTCATGAGTTCAAGACCAGGCTGGCCAAAATGGTGAAACCCTGTGTCTACTAAAAATACAGAAAATTAGCCAGGCATGATGGTGGATGTCTGTAATCCCAGCTACTCAGGAGGCTGAGACAAGAGAATCAATTCAACCCAGGAGGCTGAGGTTGCAGTGAGCTGAGATTGTGCCACTCACTACACTCCAGCCTTGGGAATAGAGCAACACTTCATCTCAAAAAAAAAGTACTTATGGTGTTTCCTCAGGACAAATCCAAATGTGTCCAACTGGAGAAAGCCATGTAATAGAGTCAATTATTTCCATAATGTAAAAAGGGCTGGAGAAGACAGAAGCTAAGTAGGGAATGAGGAGGTGACAGAACAAGAAGTCCACTTTACCAGACATAGGCAAAGACTGATGGGTTCTTTTATAGATGGAGGCTGAGTGAGTCGAAAAATTCTTAATCAAACAGAATGAGCAATAATAATGAAGAAGAGAAAAATAAGGTATTTTATAACCATCCTTGTGTTCACATTTCCATTAGTAGATACTACTACAGTACCTTCCTTACTAACTTGGGGACTTTTTTAGCTTCCACATAAAGCTTGAGCAAAAATGCCATTATCTTTATTTTTATAAATGAAACAGTTCTGCAAAACTTTCAGATCTTCACCCACATAGTTACTGAGCAATGTTATACTTTGCTCAGTATACAGAAAAATTAGTGTACTAGATTTGCAGTCTCTTGGGAAAGTCTAGATTTGCTGAGTGAATCTAGATGAGATTGGCTTCCTACTCTTTGGGGCAATAATAGGTGTATTTGGGGAAAACTGGATATTCCTGAATTTCCAATAACCCAAAATAAACAGAGAAAACAGATTCTACAGCCAACAAGAGGGACAGCAGTTTTCCTTTTAAAATGGCAAAGAAAGGAGTAGTAATAAAAGAAGAAGAAAGGTAAAAAGAAACAAAGACAAATGAAGCTTGTTTAAGCTTCTATTGATTTACACTATTTTATTATATCAGCACGGCGCTCAAAAGGAACTAGGGCTGACAAGTTAATGAACCCTAGTTAGAAAATTCCAGGATGAAGGTGAGGATGGCATTAGCATCTGCCTTGTTTTAATCATCTAAGACCTTGCCTCATGAAAATGTCTTCATCATTACAAGGGAGCCCAAATGATCTGCACTAGCATAGCCATCAATCAAATGCTAAGAAGACAAAGGTTATACAAATCAACGCGGTGATGGTGGAAGGCATTTAATGCAGACCTTACTGGACTTGAATTAGAAAACATAGGTTCTAGTCCCTGCTGTCTATTGAAAAATTGTGTGACTTTGGATAAGTTCTTTGAAATTTTCTGAGCCTAAGATTTGCTTCTTTAAAATGGGAGTAAGAATGCCAATTATGACAGTCCATAATCAAAATTGAATGTAGTGATATGAATTACTTACTATTTCAAGGTTCTTTGACTTGGTAGGATAATGTCAAATGAATTACAACTTAGTGGATTTTTAAAATAAATTTTTAATGCCAGCATTGCCTGGTATACATGGATAAAAAATTTTAGATTCTCTGAACTTACTAGAATTATTTGTGAAACTATATTTATAGGTGCACAGGTGTGAGGGATACATTTATTCTTAAAATACTTATGAATCACTGCTTTAAACCCTTTGGAGTAAAGATTTCTTTTTCTAGATCTTTTAAAAAATGAATCATGAAACAAACAGTTATTATACGCCCACCATGTGCCAGGAACTGCTATAGAAGATGCTGGGGATATAGTATGTAGTGAACAACACAGACTTCCCTTATGAAGCAAGTACCCTAGTGGATATATTTTTCACTATAACCGTATGTGACAAGACGTTAATATATAAATGGTATGTTTACCGAAACAGAAAATAGTTTGTGCAAGACCAGCCCATGACTTAGTGGCTTAAGCTGACTCAGTTTCCAATTGGAGCTCATTTCAGTGCCCCAGCCACGAGGAATGAAGGCAGTTGTAAGGAACTGAAATTAATGTCAGAATTACCCAGTTGCTCTGTAGACATAAAATATTTAGGGAGTCATATTTGAGATTTTCATAAAGAATGACAATACATAATGATTTAGTCATTGGACTTCTCAAACTATATTGAATGGGAAAAAAAAATTCCTTCTCCTGCTGACTGAGGATTTATTCTAGGAAATAATTCAAAATAAAGTGGAGGGTTACCAAATGTTCATGGAACTTTTTTTTTTCTGATAGCAGAAGAAGATGGAGAAAAATGGAATCGGGGGAAAGCAAAGAGGAGGAGAAGGAGAAAAGAAAGGAAGGAAAGAAGGAAGAAAGAAGAAAAGAGAGAAAGTAAGAAGGAAATCACTAAAATATTTCCGAAGGGAGACATGTTTTATATTTACAAATATTGTGGTTTGCCAACTAGATGAAATATTGTGCAGTCATTGAAAATAATATTTACAAAGATCATATAGCAACATAGAAAATGTTCATTACCTATTAAGTAGAAAAATTACAGTACAAACTTGTATATATATATATTATTTATATATATATGCAATATACTAGAATGAGCAACAGAAAAAGAATATTCACACATTATTTTGCTGGGAGATCACACTTGACTTTTATCTTCAAAATCGTTTTAATGCCGTTACAGATTTTACAACACAAAGGCATAAAAACGTATGTTTCCAGATTTGTTTTTATTAGTCTGTATTGTAATGAATGCTAAAGTCTGGTCTAGAAACCGAATTTGCTTTGAAAATCAAGGGTCTAATTGTTGTTTTAAACTTTAATCACCAGCTTGTGCAGTCTGAGCAGACAGTCTGGGAAGACTCGGGAGTCGATCAGAGAGATTATTGAGAGTTAAGAGCCCGTGCTAGGAATGTTGCCGCCGTTTCTCACTTGTACTTGAGCGTAGACAAACGAATGTTTTAGCATCTTTACTAGGGGTCTGAGTGGGATGGTCTGAACCACGCAACATGCTGTGGATTGGGCTAGAGGCACGTAAGAGCCTGAAATTGAGAAAAAGTGGGAGCTAGTTGGAGAGAAGTGGAAACTGGGAAGCTGTAGCTTTTTGTGGGTGGGGATGACTTCCAGCCAAAGCCTCAAGTCTATATGGGGTGATCACAGTTTTACTCTATGCCCAAGCCCTGACTTTCAGGTTTGAGAACCTCTCCACTTTCCACGTTTCTAACATCAAACGTGAGGGATCTGAGAGGCTCCTAGACTGTTCTCCAATTTCTTGCTATGCAAAGTATGGTGTTCAGAGCATCTCTGGGGAGCTGGTTATAAATGCTGAGTCCTAAGGCCCTATCCCAGAGACTTGAAATCAGAAACTATATTCTTACAAGATCCTCAGGTGATTTGTATGCACATGAAAATCTGAGATTTACTCAACCCTGTAAGTCCTGAAACCTTTGGACTCTATGTTTACTTAGATCCCATTTCCTACTCGTACCCCTTACAGCAAAGTCATGAGATAGAAGGGCATGGCAAATAAACATTCAGACTCGATTTCATTACATCTCTTGTCTGTATCAGGTTCTAGAAACCAAGAGTGCCCCCTAAAGGCAATCTTCCACTAGACTGTGAACCCTGTTCCCCACCTCAGAGCGGGCACCAAGCCCTGTGGTTCAGTGCTAAAACTGCAGAACTCAGTGGCCTATCTGGTCCCACTGGTGAGCGAAGGGATGGAGGGGATGAGTGTGATTCAGATCCCTGGTGCCTGCGAGCCAGATGCATGAAAGCCCAGAGTGCAAATTCTCTGATGACAGCAAATCTTTCATTCACTATCATGCCCTAATGAAGAACAGAGCACCTGCCACAAAATAGGTGTGTGGTGAGTGATGATTAAACAACACGGCCATGACATTAATTATATGATGTAAAATACCGTTATAAAGTAAAACCTACGAAGGACCAAAAGGTTATATGCTAATGATCAGATAGGGATGTGATGTTAGTGGGCTGGATTTCATCGTTGGTTCTGCCATTTACTACCTGTGAACCTGAGTCTATACATCTGTAAAATACTTGCCTCACAGTCTGCTGTAATATTTAACAAAATATACACTTATATCTAAATCCATAGACATGGAAAACAATTGATAAAACTCTGCTCCAGGAGTCTGTAAATTTTGTCTACAAAGAACCAGATAGAAAATATTTTAGGCATTGTATGCCACACTGCTTCAATTACAACTATTCATCTCTGCTCTTGTACCAAAAAAGTCTATTGATAATGTATTAATGAATGGCCATGCTTATAGTCTACTGAAGCTATATGGATAAAAAAGGTTGTGGGCTATATCTAGCCTGTGGTTGTTGCTGAATAATCTCTGTTCTAAACTACTAAATATATATTAGTATTTATTAATCACCAGCTTCTAAATACTAGCAAAAAAAAATGGCCATAAAGCTCATTTTTTTTTGCTTGAAGTATTTTCTACTCCACAAAATTTTAAGATTCCGGATGAACACAGAGAGCTTGAAACATGTTGAGCTGATGAGAGAGGATCCAAGATGGCTGAACAGGAACAGCTCTGGATTGCAGTTCCCAGTGAAAATGCAGAGGGTGAGTGATCACCACATTTCCAAACGAATTTTTACTGCCCACAGACCAGGAGATTCCTGGGTGGAAAAGCATCACAAATCTCCAGTGTGGCTGTTTCAGCCGGCGCAGTGGGTCTCTGTACAAAAACTCACACAAATCTGGGTGCTGTTTCAAAGGGTGACTGCAATGCCTGAGAGACAGAGTCACCCATTTAACTGAAAAAAAGGGGGCTGAAACAGGGAGCCAGGTGATCTGGCTCCTCTAGTCCCACCCCCACAAAGACCAGCAATCTGAAATGCTCTGAACTGAGAGTTTCACAGCAAGCACAGGTGGACCCAGGATAGTCCAGCTCTATGGGGCGAAGGGCATCTGCCGTTACCAAGGCAGTCCACCATGACCAAGGCAGTCCACCATTACTGAGGCAGTCCGCCATTACTGAGGCAGTCTGCATTATTGAGGCAGTCCACCATTACAGAGACAGTCCGCCATTACTGAGGCAGACCGCCATTACCAAAGTATTTCTAACTATACCCCTATAAACAAAACTGCAAGGAAGTTCACACAGCAGCTGGGCAGAGCCCATGGCAGCTCAGCAATGCCTCTGCTGGCAGACTGTGGCTAGGCTACCTCCTCGCTGGGCAGGGCATCTCTGAAAAAAGGCAGCAGAATGACAGGAACTTATAAATAAAGCCCCACCTTCCCGGGACAGGGCACCTGGGAAAAAAAGGTGGTTACGAGTTCTGCTGCAGCAGACATAAACATACCTGCCCAGCAGCTCTGAACAGAACAACAGAGCTCACAGGTCAGCACTTGAGCTCCTATATGGGACAGTCTCCTCAAGCAGCTCCCCAACCCCCATATAACCAAAGAGATACCTCATAAAGGACAGCTCAGGCTGACATCTGGTGGGTATCATTCTGGGACAAAGATAACAGAAGGAGAAACTGGAAGCAACCCTTACTGTTCTGCAGCCACTGCAGGTGATCCCCATGCAAGCAGAGTCTGCAGTGGACCTCCAGCAGTCCTACAGCAGGAGTGCCTGACTGTTAGAAGGAAAACTAAGAAACAGAAAGAAATAACTACATCAGCAACAAAAAGGACATCCACTCAGAGACCCAATCTGAAAGTCGCCAACCACAAAGAGCACAGGTAGATAACTCCACAAAGATGGGAAGAAACCAGTGCAAAAAAGATGAAAATACCCAAAACCGGAATGCCTCTCATCCTCCAAGGGATCACAACTCCTCACCAGCAATGGAACAAGGCTGGATGGAGAATGAGTCTGATGAATTGACAGAAACAGGCTTCAGAAGGTAGGTAATAGTAAACTTCTCTGAGCTAAAAGATCATGTTCTAACCCAATGCAAAGAAACTAAGAACCTTGAAAAGGTTTGATGAAATGCTAATGAGAATAAACAGCTTAGAGAGGAATATAAATGACTTGATGGAGCTGAAAAACACAAAACGATAACTTCACGAAGCATACACAAGTTTCATAGCCGAATCGACCGAACAGAAGAAAGGATATCAGAGACTGAAGATCAACTCAGTGCAATAAAATGAGAAGGCAAGATTAGAGAAAAAAGAGTAAAAAGAAATGAACAAAGCCTCCAAGAAATATGGAATTATGTGAAAAGACCTAATCTACATTTGACAGGTGTACCTGAATGTGACAGAGAGAATGAATCTGAGCTGGAAAACACTCTTCAGGATATTATCCAGGAGAACTTCCCCAACCTAGCAAGGCAGGCCAACATTCAAGTCCAGGAAATACAGAGAACACCACAAAGCTATTCCTCAAGAAGAGCACCCCAAGGCATATAATCATCAGATTCACCAGGGTTGCAATGAAGGAAAAAATGCTAAGTGCAGCCAGAGAGAAATGTCAGGTTACCCGCAAAGGGAAGCCCATCAGACTCACAGCGGATCTCTCAGGAGAAACCCTACAAGCCAGAAGTGAGTGGGGGCCAATATTCAATATCCTCAAAGAATAGAACTTTCAACCCAGAATTTCATCTCCAGCCAAACTAAGCTTCATAAATGAAGGAGAAATAAAATCCTTTATGAACAAGCAATTGCTCAGAGAGTTCATCATCAACAGGCCTGCTTTACAAGAGCTCCTGAAAGAAACACTAAACATAGAAAGGAACAACCAGTACCAGCTACTCCAAAAACGTACCAAATGGCAAAGAGCATTGACACAATGAAGAAACTGCATCAACTAATGGGCAAAACAGCCACCTATCATCCAAATGGCAGGATCAAATTCACACATAACAATATTAACCTTAAATGTAAATGGGCTAAATGCCCCAATCAAAAGACACAGACTGGCAAATTGAATAAAAAGTCAAAACCCATCAGTGTGCTGTATCCAGGAAACCCATCTCACATGCAAGGATACACATAGGTTCAAAATAAAGGGATGGAGGAAGATCTACCAAGCAAATGGAGAGCAAATAAAAGCAGGAGTTGCAATCTTAGTCTCTGATAAAATAGACTTTAAACCAACAAAGATCAAAAGAGACAAAGAAGGGCACTACATAACGGTAAAAGGATCAATGCAACAAGAAGAGCTAACGATCCCAAATATATACACGCCCAATGCAGGAGCACCCAGATACATAAAGCAAGTTCTTAATGACCTACAAAGAGACTTAGACTCGCACACAGTAATAGTGGGAGAATTTAACATTCCACTGTCAACATTAGATAAACAAGACAGAAAATTAACAAATATATTCAGGACTTGAACTCAGATCTGGACCAAGCAAACCCA